>KZ505699.1:1455572-1549094 GCA_002844005.1 Limosa lapponica baueri
TTTTTTTTTTTCAATCAGAACTGAAAGACCAGAGTGCTTTCATCTGGATATGAAAATGCTGAAGCAAGGTTAATGTTGAGTTTCATATGGTGGGGGTTCCCATTGATGTGAATGGCAGCACACCAACACTTAGGTTATTCTGTAACGTGCCAACCTAGATTAAATGTCCCTTTAATTTATGTTTTGAGACTTGGATAGAACCTCAAACCTTGGATTTATTCACCTCTAAAGCTTTTATTTTTTGCTCTCGAGACAAGCCTTAGAAAGTTGTGAACTGCTATAAAGAAAGTAATGGAGGGAGAGTTCAGAAGTCACTCTGACTTTGTGGAGTTTATTGCTATAAAAGAAGGTGGGATTTCTCTGTACTGTTAGCCAACTGAAATGATTGTCTTGTATTATTACACTTTGTTATTTTGCAATATCAGTATAAAATACTTAGTCCAAGGAGTTTTTATTCTGTGGATGTGATGCTTCCACAAATGAAGAATGCGTATATTTTGTCTTATCCTAAATTGCAACTACTCATCAGTATCAGTAGCATTTTGTTGCAGGGCAAATTTGCTGTTTCATTTGGACATACTTATTGAGCTATATTGGTCCTGGACTTTCTTAAATTTTTAAAGAGGGAAGTGAAAACTATCACAGTGTTGCCTGGGATGCTTGGGGATGGGGTGCAGTGGTATTATCTATATCCATGCAGAATGCAATCACAATATACATTAAAAAGCAGTAGCATAATCCGTCTGAAAACACATGAATCCATTTTTCTATGTAAATCCCTCTTTCTTTACTAGTTTTAAATGGTACTATGTGTGTGTTTCAATCTGAGTGTATATTTGTAATTTTAAAATGTTTAGATGAATGAGGTTACTTTATGCAAAGCTGACTTTTTATTTGCATTTTGTCTGCTAGAAATATACTTTTTGTAATAAAAATAGATTTTTTTCTTTTTTTTTTCTGCTGTACTTTGCTTACACATAGAAGAAAATTAATATTTTCCTCCTGGGAACCATGTGTAACTGAAGAGTCAGGTGCTGAACAGACCTACAAGCAGTTACCTTCCCAGTCTTGGTGAATGTGGAGGAGTGTCAGGGGTAACAAGTGCTTGGACATGGCAGGGAAGGGAAGAGCCTGACTCTTGGGAAAGCAGAGTATCCAACTGCCAGGTGCTGGAATGGCTGTAGGTTTCAAGGCTAAAATAGCAAGCTGCTTCCACACCCTTAACAGTATTAAACTCCCCTATCTTGTGGTCTGCATTCAGTGATCTGCTTGGTTTTCCCTTTGTATTAGAGTAGATAGGGAAGACTTAATTACAGGCTAGTAGTGCTAACACAGCTCTCTGATGGCAACTGTTTGTAGGAGGTCAAATGGAAAATAATTGTGGAGAGGAGTGTCCAGCTACAGTGTTTCTTCTTTGTGGCATGTTTTCATTTACACCAGTTTTCCCTGGATTTGCATCCAGATATTATACCCTACTTGCCTGTGAAGGCTGGAAGCTGCTTTACGTGGAGAGAGTGTTTGTAGGAAGAGAAAAAAAATATTATTATTGTTAACTTTGGACAACACACTGTCACGGCTTCACTGACTTCAACCAAATGCAGGAAGAGCTGTGGTGTTGTAGGTGAAATACTTGGAATTTGCTTGACATGAATATGAGATTTCATACTTCATGAGAGGAGACACATTTTTAAACATAATTCAAAGGGAATGCTCTTTTCAGAAGGAGCTTCCGTATTAGTAATTCCCCATGACCACTCTTGCCCTGCGGGATCTGTTTGGAGCAGGCCAGTTCATTCTTGGTTTAAGTGGGGTGTGGCGAGTTTCTCCCATTTGATCCACTACTGTAAACCCACGCTTGTAGCTGGGTACCTATTGCAGCACTGCTGTGGTACCAGTAACAAAATTTAAGCTTTGTTTATAGGGCAAAATATATAATGCACTATTGATTTCTGCAAATGGGCAATGTTTTTAACAGGGTGTATGAATCCAGTCATTTTGATTACGGACCTGTTCACCTTGCAACATCTGTGACTATCTCATCTATGCATTAGATATATTTAAATACTGTAGACACTTAATAGGCTATAAGGGAGCAAAATCTTCTGTAAATTATAGATAAAATCCTCAATTTGTTCTTTCATTTGTTTTTGGGGGGTGTCAGTGGTTCAGGACTACACCTTATTTGATTAAAATTTGTCTCTTAGTTTGCTTAAAAATAGTTACTGAAGGATTTATTATTATTATTAATTTTAGATGCTCTCTTCTGTATGCATTAAAAAAAAAATTTAATTTCATAATGATGTTTTAGGGTAAGCCACTGAGGTGTGATGAGAACTTAGCCCTCCTAAGGACTGGTTGTTTTCTTTTTATAATATTTTTTTATAATGAGTCATCTAGAGCTCCCATAAAGATTTATTTTTTTTTTTTAATCTGCATGGAAAGTATGAAAATTTTAAGCAAATCAAAGTGGTAGAGTTATGTGAGCTCTGATAGAATAAAACAACCATGAATATATGGTTCCCTTGTCAGTCATACCATTGTCATGAGTCCGGTATAAAACATCTACAAGCCAGCCTTAACAGTTTGGGGCAATACCTTTAGGTCGTGATGGTTGCTTCAGTAATCTGGGTGGAGATACACCAGTATTCAGTGGCAACGCGGTGAAAGACAGGGAGCATCAGCTGGGAAGTAAATAGGGCCCCAAGGTGGGCTTGGAAAACCGTTCAGGAAAACAAAAAAGTCTGTCTTTCTGGAGGTGAAGTCAGCATGTGGCCAGGATGTACTTCTAAACTTCCTCGGACTTAACGGCTGTTTCTGTACATCACAAAGTCCCAATAGTTTACTAGCAGTGCAGAATCCTGATGAAATTTATATAATCCAGCAGAGGCTGTAACAGCAGCAGAAAGGGAGAACTTCACAAGTATAATACTGGCACTTAAGTGAGAATGTGAATGGTTCCTTCTCCTATTGTGATACCAGTGGAGAAGTGTGTTCTGCTTCATTTGTGTACCTTTTGAAAAGGATTATACATTTGAGTTTATAGTAATGAATTGGAAATGAGTTAGAGTAGAAAAATACAGAAATTCAAAGTTAAGACTTACCTTGCATTTAACCATTACAGTGGCATGGACTGTCTTAAGACTTCTTGTTGCAGCTCCAACAAACATCTCCTAAAGTGGCACTGAATGTGAGGCTTGTGTGATGCTTTTCCTACCCATAAAATGGGATAGTATAGTTAAAGCTAAATTCAGCAATTCCAATTCATGTCAAATAGTTACTCGAGTTCAGTGGGATTGCTTGCCTAAGCGAGAGGCTCAGAAGCAGGTTTGTACAACAGTGACAACAGGGAAGGTGTGAAGTATTATCATTATTCTTATTACCTCGGAGAAGTTTATCTTGTGTAAGGTGGCTCATATTCCAGGCAGTCTGCACCACCAGACCAAAATTCCTTGGCACTTTCACTTGGTTTCTGCAACGCGTCACTGCTCAATTCTGTGGCAGGATGAAATAAATTCAAAGTCCTTTATGAAATCTGAAGTCTAAATAAAGAACATGTTAAATATAGAAACATTTAAAATATATTAACTGTATGTGATCATTCAAATTTAATGTTTTACCTGTATGTTTCTGGATCTCCATCTATGTGCAAGAAATTATTTTTTCTATATTTGGATTTTCATCTAATATAAAAATACTTTATGAATTCTGGAAGCAGATAAATGCTTCATAGGTAACTCTTTACATGTCAGAGGTGAGACGCTGGTGAGACACAGGAACAGGCTGCCCAGAGAAGTTGTGGATGCCCCATCCCTGGAAGTGTTCAAGGCCAGGTTGGATGGGGCTTTGAGCAACCTGGTCTAGTGGGAGGTGTCCCTGTCCATGGCAGGGGGTTTGGAACTCAATGATCTTTAAAGGTCCCTTCTAACCCAGGACCTTGGGTTAGAATTCTAATAATTCTGTGTTACAGACATCAACTAATTAGCCGTCACAGCAACCCCCCCTTGGGTTTTGCAGTAATTTAAGCAGCAGTAATAGTAAAGTGAGAGATCAGGAGAGGATAATTTATTTTCCTTTTCTTTTTATAGTTAGCTTTCAGTGGCAATGTGGGGTAGAGACTAGAAAAGAATTGTGGATTTGACTGTTCCTAGCCACCCGCTTAGTTTTAAGACTCCTTACACTTTTTGAGTGGGGATCAGTGCTTGTATTAGCATTTGGAATTGGCAGGATTCCCTTGCCTGGCAATGCAGAAAAATCTGGGAAGGGGAGGATTTTGTGATTCTTTCAAGTCTGAAGGTAAAATCTGCAGTGCCATATGGATAATATCAGATCATCCACTCCTCTGAGATCTTTCCAGTGCATATTGCAAAAGCAAACTCAGGCTAGATCTTCAAGACCATAATCTTAAAAGCAACTTCTAAATTTGCACTCTCACTCAGATTTTGCTTGTGTGTGGCACCTGTATGTGCAGCCTAGAGATGTTAGCTATGGTAGGCAGAATCAGGGATAGTAAAGTAGCTACAATCAAGGAAAGGATTTAGCAAAAGAGTAACAAAGCACATTTATAAGCAAAAATGTGGGGGAGTCCTTAAGAGAGAGGATGGAAGAAGAAAAGGCATTGCACAGAGTTGTAATTAATAAGATTTAGCAGAATGTGAGAGATAAGCACAAGACAAATATCAGAGATGGAAGCTGGATTGGAGGAAAGACAGCATAACTAATGGTAGAAGGTGAAAAGACAGGCTGTAAGGGAGCTGTACACTATCAATTTAAAGTATAGTTTTAAGATCCTCTGAAGTTGGTCTAAATTCCAGCTACTTCTGCAAAGGGAGTCCTGCACCCTCTTCCTTCCTTCCTACGAATGATGTACTGCATCCGGTAATATGAAAAAAGAAAAATTCATCCAGATCAGATCCTTGATCCAGCTGACTAACTGCTCATATTAACATTACAGCTGCCTCAAGGCAGAGGCGGGGGGGACGGACATAGGAAAGGGCAGCATAAAATTGACTTACACAGATGATGGATCTGTGCTCTTGGTCTGAAAGTCCTGGTGAGATTCTGAGTTAGAAATTATTTAGAAGAGAGGCCGGCTTGGAAGACTTGCAGTGGTAACACAAGGAAAGGAAAAAGCCACCTGGGACAGTATTTATAGTGAGCAGTTTAGACGGATATGTGCAGAAGGAAAAAAGATGCTCAAAACACTTAGGATGCAAAATCAAGCATTTAAAAATTACAAAAAGCCAGTATTTATGTTGCTTGTGTGTTTAATTCAGCATCCATAGACACGCCTGCTGATGCAGTCTTTAATTACGTGATCAAGTGTGGCTTTTTTCCCTCGGGACAACTTGCAGAGAGGCAGGGTGGCAGAGGCTCCAGGAGTACCATACCCCTCACGAGTGGTGATGACTGCTGCTGAGCAGAGCAGTGACTGCGACTTGAGGCTTACTTCACCTCACTGGATCGTGAATGACAAAGTCCAGTGCTCAGCAGTCCCACCAGTAGCTCTACACTTCCCTCTCACTACCTTCATGTGCATCTCCTTCGTGGCCCCCGGCGTATGTCATACCGGCTTGTACCTATTTTATTAATCCAGTATTTATTGCTCCCAAATAAAACATCTTTCTGCCTCTTTTTGCCTCATAGCTGCACCTGCAATGTGCTATACACATGCAGCATGTGTTAAGCTTACTTTCAAATGGTAGTGTATGCTTCAAGTTTCTCTTGGAATAAGAAGAAACGATATAGAAAAATAAAAAGAAATTCAGAATAAAATGCCTTCAGAGAAGAGGAGGCAAAGCTTAGAATATGTTTTGTAATAAATGAAATATAAAGCTCTTAGGTCATATTGGCTATCTTTCTAATGATTTTTTTTTTTTTTAATATTAAATAGGGAAATTAGATTATGCACAAATACACACACACACGCCGAACCACATTATGGATTCCACTTTTTGAATGAAAGGGTTGAACAAGAACAGTTTACCCAGCCCTGTGAGAAATAAGATGCTGGCAGATGATGTCATGCTGTCTAGACTAGAATAAAAGATGTATTTTAAAAAATCTTAGCTAAGTTATTTAAATAAAATATTTTAAAATTCTGAGAAATCACAAGTGCTAGCTGATGATCTTAGATTTTACTTTGATCATGTTCTTTGGGTTCTGGTGTCTTTTCATAACATATTTTTAAAATGTTTCTTTTTCTCTCTTTAAGCATACCTACAGAGAATTGCATACTCATAAGAAGATATGACTGCTTCTTCTGGGTTACCCAGTTCAGTCCCTTGCTCTTGCAGCCAAGATATCATATAATTCCTTTCATGTAATGATCAAACTCCTTCTTACAACTATTCAGGGATTTTTTTTTAGTTCCCACACTACCATTCAGATGCTGTTTCAGTATTCCGGATTCTTTTCCTCTTAAATCTGTTTGTGGCCTGTATATATTACCTTGTTCTTGGTCTTATCTTGTACTTGAGCTTCGATGGCCTTTTCGGCAGTGTTTACTGCCCCAAAGTACGGAGCAGTCCTGCTTGCTGTCTTCCTGTGCGAGGCTTAAAAAGCAAAGTTCTTGCCTGACAGAGTTCAGCTCTGGTGAGGACTCCGTAATTCTTGTGGAGGATAGACAATGGTGTAAAGTTAGACACAACAGGGTTCTGCTCATGCTCCTCATTCGTCTCATGACTAATCTTAAACCAGTCTTCAGTATTGACCTTCAGAGAGAGAGTGGTATGTCAAATACCTTACCCACATTTCTCTTTGGGAGTGGGTTTGGTCTTCCAGTGCATAGTTCTCTATGGGGTTTTTGCCGACTCATTTTCTTTTGGCTTAGTTCTGGTTTCTTACTATAAATAGTTCAAGTAAGACAGAAGGAACCTTTGTTTATAGTTTGAAAAAAAATCCTGCTTCTCCTTTGGATTAAATGTCAATTGTTGATAGTTTATACTGTAACACTTAAACAGATACAATATTCTAAGCATTAATCTTTCAAATAGGAGGTAGCCATTATGCTCTAAACAAAATTATTTTCTAATCAGACTATCTAATAGTCCTAATCAAGAATGCATTGGATTTCATGTGGATTCACCACTTGTACTTCATTTGGGAAGCTAGAAATTAGTAAGTTTTGATTCTGAACTAATTTTCTAATTTTAAAAGTACTGGAGAAAGGAACTTGTATATTTTATTTTTGTTCCTTGAAGTATAATGTAAACAGAGGACTGGAAATACAAGTGGCTGACTGTTTTATGTTTCAAGAATTTACTTGAAATGGCTTTGTTTTGAAAAGTGAAGGGCATCAACATTAGTGCAACCTTGCCTTGAGTACTGTGAGCAGGTCTGAGCCCCACAAGTTAAGAAGTATGTTCAAGTCCTTGAATGTGCCCAGGGAAGGACAACAAAGCAGGTGAAAGGGCTGGAAGGAATGTCCTGTGAGGAGTGGCTGAGGACTTTGGGCTTGTCTAGTCTGGAGAAAAGAAGGCTGAGGGGTGGCCTCATTACTCTCTACATCTTCCTGAGGAGGGGAAGTGGAGAAGGAGGTGCTGATCTCTTCTCCCTGGGATCCAGTCACAGGATGCATGGGAATGGTTCAAAGCTGTGTCGGGCGAGGTTCAGACTGGACATTAGGAAGCTTTTCTTTACCAAGAGGGTGGTCAAACACTGGAACAGGCTTCCATCCACAGGGGGTCGATGCCCTCAGCCTGTCAGCGTTTAAGAGGCTTTTGGGCAATGCCCTTAACAACACACTTTAGCTTGTTGGTCAGCTCTGAATTGGTCAGGCAGTTGCACTAGATAATCATTGTAGGTCACTTCCAACTGAAATCTATTCTATTCTGTTCTATTCTATTCTATTCTATTCTATTCTATTCTATTCTATTCTATTTATTATATTTTCAATTTGCTTTTTCTGTTCTTTCTCAAAAGCCAAGGAATAAAGTCGTGATACTGAAGCTTCTAAACTGTTTACAACTTTAAAGTCATTGCCTCTGTGTGTGAAATAGTTTAACCAACATTTCATGAGGAAGGGTGAATGCTCTATAGTTAGATTGCTATGACAATCACTGTCTTTATCAAGTTCATGTATATATATAGAAACTATTTTATACATTACTATGTTATACAGGTAGTTTAGTATTTACCTTTGCATTTGTATTTAGTATTACTGCATTTAGTATTTATGTATTTATTATTATGTTTATTATATTTATGTATTTATGTATTATTTATTATATTATGTATTTAGTATTATTGCATTTGTTATTTAAAAAAAACCCCACCTTCCTATATTACTTTTCATGAATCTTCTGTCATAAGATTAATAGGGATGGATAAGATACAGTTCTGTTGTTTATTAGGTATTTAAAACTACCACAATAAATAGTATCTAATATGACAATGCTACAATAATACTGCAATAAGCAATATCTAAAACAGTAAAATCCCAAAGTGAACAAAGCAGCTGGAACTGTAGCTCCTATCAGCTGCCCAATATCAGACACTTCTTTCTGCTTTCTCCTGGGCTTGTTGACATTTGCCTCCCCTGCAGAATGACTATGCATGTTATCTGCAAGGTATTAGTCCACTAGTAATGAGCAACCTTTAACACTGGTGCAGACATCCTCCTCATGGAAAAGGGTGTGTGTCACGGTGTTAGGATTTATGTATACCTACATGGGCAAATAACTTCATTCACTGGATTTGTCCCATTTAACCTAGAGGGGCTGCAGTGTCTCATGTGAGTGTTTGTAGGAGTAAGCTCTGAGTCATAATTGTCCTGCAGACCTGGGCGTGGAAGGGATTCAAGATCTGTGTAGGGAAATAGACATGCACGCACAAAGGTCGGGGCTGGGAAGAAGCCTGGAGTCCTTTGCACTAACTCTATTCAGAAAACCAGATGTTTATGCTGGCTGAAAAGAATGCAGCAATGCACAAAGAAGTGTTGTTTATGTTGCTGTTATTAAAGAACAACACCAGATTTTTTTATTAAAAAATGAACTATTGATCTGGCAAAAAAAATATTATAATATGTCATGGCAGTGTGTGACCTGTTTTCCTAGGATGCTTTGGATGCTTTTTGATTTTCAGATTTTTTTTCCACATGCTGTTGCTATGGTAAGAATCAGCACATCAGGGAGAGGTATCATAACAAATAATATCATAACAAATAACCTGTAAGAGCTTTGCATTTCCTGGGACAGCACGGGGTCAGTTTGGAGTTTCTACTGAAGCCCTGTCAAAAGAGTTTTCAAACTGTGGGTGGCATCTCTTGTTATTTCTGGACTGCTTTTGCATGGCCAAAACAAATCAAGAACGTAAACCTTTTCATCAATAAGGTTATGTTAGCTACAATGAATTATCACCTCCTTTAGAAAATTTTAGGTGTTCCTTAAATCAGGAGGGAAAATATGAAGAAAAAAAAACACAGAAGGAAACGTTATGAGGTAACGGGGATGAAACTAAGAAAAACAAAATTAGAGATTTCCAAGTTTTGCTGGGGGGGGGAGGGGTAAGGAGGGAGGATGTAGTCCAAGGTTTGCTCAGTTTGACTTTTAGGAATCAAGTCATGATAAAATTGGATGAATAGAAGAATTTGGAAATACCAGCTGTGGCCTATAATGGCATGCCAAGCTCCTAAATGGTAAAGATTGATCAAAGTATTTGAGTATTGAAAAACAAGTGGCATCTTCAGATGGTTTCAGACCTAATTGCTGCAACTGCATTAGCAAGAGTACTTGTGTACCACAGCCTGCTAGTGAGTTGAGAGTTTTGAATTTACTGAACAGAAGCTACCTAGATTTTGAAATGTGATAAACTGAGTTTATCACACAATATGAAGCTCTCCTTAGTACACTTTTTAAATAGTAACTGTAGTTACAGACTGCTTATATGCATGGGAAGGGGTGGAGAGGGGATCAGAGAGTCTAGGTTTGTCTAGGTAGCCAAACCCACAGGAAAGGACAAGCAATGGCTCTGCAGAAAGATCAGGAGATCAAAGAGAATCCTTATTCAGCATTAGAAGAGAGAAGCTAACAAGGCTAACTCCCATTCCCACAGCAGGATGCTGGGGGAAAGATTTTGAGAAGACTGCTGGTCCCCTCCTGGTTATGGACTTTGAATATAGGAGACTGCAGGTAGCCAGAACTAAGGAGACAAAACAAAAGATTTTAGTCCAAATTTAATGTTTCTCACCACAAACCTGAGGGTTGGTTTTTTTTTTTTTTATATAAATCCTCTCATCAAAACAGATGTTGCTCCAAACTATCACATAGTGCAACTTAGAAGAGTAGCTCTATAATGTTAGTCCATTTAAAATGGAAAGTATAAAAAAATATTTAGTTAAAGGCTTAGTTAATTTTTCAGGCTACAATGACTTCAGTTATTTTTGAAGCAGGCATGTCCTCAGTTGCAGAGTCGGTGGCCTCATGCTGAGCCCAGCATCCCTTAGGAATCATGCGGAGTTTGCATTGCAGTAGTGTTTCCAGTAAGTGTTTTAGCAATGTGGCAGCCTTGCCTTGAAGTGTTCTGCCTGCAGTTTGCTCACAGTAACCTTGTTCAGACCCACCTACGTGTTTCGAGGGTTAGCTTTCTGCTGTTTAGCCTGCTTAGTATTTTACTGCAACATACCAGATCTCACTTGCAGGCTCATTTGCAAACTTTCCGAGCAGCAAAGTCATGGTGAAGGTGCCTCCTTGGCAGCGGAGAGACTGTATTCCTCCTGAGGAATCCTGGCCATCCTGAGTTTGGATGGTCCTCCTGCCTGTTAGCATAAGTGCTTTCACATAGTATGGAGACAGTGGAGTTCAGTAATAACCAGAGTGAGGAAGCAGGGGGATCAGCTGGCTGAAAACATAGGCCTCCTGGGAAATCCCCCTCTATCATGTTTCAGTCTCTTACTTCTGTCAATATTAAAAAGGATTTTATGCCAAGGACCTCTGTGAAAATCCTGCTAACCTTCTGTCTTTGTCGGTATTATATGTAGATATTTTAAGTCAGCGTGCAGAATTAAAGTTACTTTAAACTGTTTCTCTGAAAGGCTGATGCTAGTCCGCTTCTTGCCTTCCTCTTCTTGGCTTTAGTAACTTTTGTGTCTGTTTGCCAGTATCGCCCACATCAGCCATGGGGCTGAAAAGCTAAAAATGCAATCCAGTCCCTAGAAGTTCCTTCCAAATACATGCCTGGACAGATGAGGAAGACACTGACCCCAAAAAGGAGGCCGCGGATTGTCTGTGATGGGCCCCAGGCACACCTTTGACGTACTCCAACCATAGGAGTCAGTCTATGGCTGGACCTTCTTAGGCAACTAAGGCATGTGAAACCAACACAAGTTTGTAGAAAACTAGGCTTCTTTAATACCCTTTCTGTAATGCTTTTGTTTATAACCCTGACATAGAATAACTATCCACATCTTTCATGGCTACTCTTGGTATTTAGGGATGCTTGGCATTGTGCAGACCTTTGCTTTCTGATGCAACTTTTGTTAGAATTGTGTTAGTTTTCACTGTTGTTACAGCTTCTGGCGTGTTTTGAATAGCCATATATTTCACTAAGTAGTGTATTTAAAATGCTTCTTTGAGAAGAATTGTGAGATTTAAAGTGGGGAAGGTCTGAATGAAAGCAATGTTCTTCTTCATACCTCTAGTTTGAGGGTATCTTCTGACACATGAAACTTTCATTATACTTTAATTATTGATAGGAAGTATTTTCTTACCAGCATAGCACTTACACACAGTGAAATCACTTTTCAGGAGAAATTACTGCAAGCAATTTTTGGATGAGTTTCAGTTTTGCAAATTGCTTAGGTTTTTTTCCTTTGTTTTTTCTTAGTACCCCATAAATTAAAGCACAAATGATAAGCAAGATCATTAAGCTGTCATGAATCACTCAAGTTCTAATGGCCTAATGCACTAAGCCTTAATTAGTAATATTGTATTTTTAAAAAGACGATACTGTGAATGAAACCTGAACATGCACTGTTTTATAACTGGGCTTCCCAGAAGATTTTAAATGGATTTCTCTTCTTAGTATGTTTTTGAATAATTGATACGGCCACTTCAAGCCCTTAGTAGACAAACGAATTATTGGCTGCTGGTGACAAAATTTGGTTTGGGCATAATAACTTCACAGAGACGTGACACTGCATACATCTGCTGCTCTAATTAGAAAGTTTGCCTAGGGTGCTTGTATCAGAAAGAGTGGGAAAAAATAGTGCTGCACAATCTGTTGTAACAGAGTGATTCCTGCAAAATGTGATTTAGACAAGATTTCTGGTTAACGCTTTCGCTTCTGCTGGAACACTCAGATGCCGTTTCAGCAAACTTTATACAAGGAAGCACTGTATTGGCCTCACCTGAATGGGCTTCCTGCTTGGAAAGGCCACTGCTGTGGCCTTGCAGGCCTCGATTTAGGGCCTACAATTGCACTGGTCCATTGGCCATTGCTGCTCTCTCCCACAGAAGTCTGCTAACAGGCCCGTGAGCTGCTCCGGCCACAGAGAATAAGCCAGCAATTTTAGTTCCCCGGTGCTGTGTCCCTTCATTCCAGGTAGCATTTCAGTTTGTGCTTTTTTACACAGGCAGTGAAAATCAGGAGTAACGGCATAAAAGGGGTTTTGGTAGTCCAGTGACAGCCACACATTTTCTGGGAGAAACGTGTTAAGCCAGGGCCAAAAGCAATTGCTGTGGGACGATGATCAAGAGCACCTCATCTAACTGGGGAGCATACAGCACTTGAAACCAAGCCCTTCTTATTAAAGCAGTTGTATCTCACTCAGTCGAACAGCACTCAGGCCAAAATAAATAGCTGTGGTTATGGGGAGAATTAATCAGAGGTGTACGAGTAAGGACAGCTTTTGCTTGCTTCCTGACTTTAATTTACCAATTCACCGGATATTTCCTGGGAAAGGATCAGTTTCAACAAATACCTGTTTTTAAACACACAGCAGAAGTTTGTTGTCAGGGAACTATAATTTATTGCAGCTTTCTGCAGAAACCTGGTGGGCTTCGTGGAGAGTATAGAGAACCAGGCCCTGTTCTCCTTAGACCTCTTTTAAGTTAACAAAAAATTCCAGTACAAGGCACTTTAAGGGTGCTGAAAATAAAGCAAAGTGGAATTTGCTTTAAAGAAAAGGAAAGCGATTATCCCAAAAATGTTTATGCCTTGGAGAAAGTGAAATGTGATCAACCACATGAAATTCCCTGTTATCAACACATCTGAATGTTTCAGACTGTAGATAAACATCTTAAAGGCAAGTACAGGTGTTACAGGAAATGCAACTCTATTTTACATGTCAAATTATGTGTTCATACCATGGTATTTCAGCACAGCAAAGAGGCAAAGTGGCTCTGCAGATATGCTAATGAAATGTTTATAAAAGAAATATCAGATATCAAACATCAGAGAAATGTAGTAACCTGAAGTGAAGGTGTACTTCTGAACATCTGTTGTTGTTTTGAATTTCCCTTATCAATATCTTTACAGAGTCAGAAAAGATGAAGCAGTATGATGCTGAGGGATCTCATGCATTTATAGAGCATCCTGCCTGACATACAGCTGGATTTGAATTTCTTTCTTTTACAGTTTTAGGCATTAGATAATCCAAGTACTTAAGTATGTTGTTAACTCTGTGGTTAGGGTAGCTATTAAAGTATTCCTCTTTTCTCAAGGCCACAAATGACGATGGTAAAATGGTATCTAGAATACATACACATCAATAAATTTGTAGATAAATAGCCAAAAATGTTTATCTTATTTCCATGATATATCAGAAATTTTCAAAGTAATGGAAAAGATACTGGGTTTTTTTCCAAGATGTGGGGAGGAATTTGAAAGGAAAGGATGAGAGGAAACCACACATTGTTGTCATTTATTTGTTCACCCAGCAGCAAACACCTAAAAATCAGAGAAATCCAATTAGAATGATGAGAGACTGTATATCAACTTGAAGTTAAGTTTATTTTCCCTGTAAGGCATGCTTAAAGTGTTTCATTTATGGGTATTTGAGGGTTTTTTAAAGTTTAATTTCCACTGAACTGAAATTTATAGTTCTGGGGAGGATCTCATAAGGGAGGACTATATAAAATTTCTTTCTTGTCCTTCTAAACTATTCTGCTTTTCAGTGGGTCATTAGCTTTTATGCAGTACGCTATATTCATTTGTGGACTAACTTTTGACATATGTATTATTCATGTTGTGACTGGTGTTCAAGTTTCATCCGTGATTTCACTGTCCAAAAGAACATTAGAAAGGATTAAGAACATCGTTCTGAATGCACTGGTACTCCACATGCTTATTTATGTTGGGCATACACTAAGACTTTTTGCATACCCTTTCTAAATCACTCTTGATACACAAGTGAAATTGAATTAATTCTAGAATGATATTCCATCTTCAGCAAAGATGCATTTGATTCTTGTTTGTCCTGCTTGCCTCATCAGCACAAAAGACCATATTTACAGACAATTCCTTTTCTGCCCTTTTCAAGTCCCCGGACAATGGTACAAGACCAAAAGGATGACAGGAGCCAGTTTTTATGCTTAACTTCCTTCCCTCATTTCAGAAATGATCACTCTTCAAAAAAGAACTGAAAATCAGAAGCTGAGGGTCAAAAAGTTCACGTGGCTAAAACCTAAAATGTGGCAACTTGGAGATGTTTCCATGGTACCTTGTTTCCATGGCCTAAAGATCAGGGGACTTGCCTATGAACTTCCTGACCAACCAGAGTCCCCTGGCATAAGGAGCAGCCTTACCACTTTTTGAGTGGGTCTTGGGAATCTGATGGCCAACAGCGTCATGGAAGATCTAGTCAAGCCAGAGAAAGGAATGGGAGTATATTACATTTTAAACCACATGCAGGAAACACTGTTACTTCCCAGTGCAAGTGTTCTGGCTTTGGATGACATTGGAAAAGGTTTTCTGTCAGACTTTTTCATGGGAAGCAAGTGTTTCTGCTGGAGTGGGGTGAAAAAGGCAGGTGGACATGGGCAGGGAGTATTACCACCAAAGTATTTTTCTGTAGAAATTAATTTCTGATACAAAGTGTTCTATCTAGCTCTTGTGCCATAGCACCACATGAGCAGGATGAGAAGGATGAGCAGCCAAGACCCCAGCGACACATATTTTTGGACACTTCTAAGCAGACACCAAAGGTTCTTTGGATTTCACCTGTAGCTGCAACAGAGAGCTGAAGAAAGTACAATACTCAACAGATATAAGGGAAAAAAATCACTAAATATTTGAGTGTAATAGAACTATATGCCTGCAGGTAGCAGGGGCTCACAGAACATGATTCCTCATTAAACTCATATATACAGGTGGATATATGAAAAAATAGAGTACAAGGACTTCGAATTTATGTGGTGTTCTTACTGGAAAAGAAGACAGCACTTGTTAGAAAAACCAGTTAATTATTTTTTATGTCACGTGACCTAAATGTTGGCTGAAGAAAAGTTAAAAAGTGCTGGCAGGTGACTCTGAAAGGTTCCTGCAGTAGTTGGGTTGTAGACACACTTTCTCATCCAGTACCAATCTTGAAGGTACCAGTTTTTGATAATCATTTGACTGTGCCAAGCATACAGTTCTCTATTAAAGCTCTCTCACTTTGTTGCAGTGCAACTTATTGCAGGCTAAAAATCTGGACTATAAACTGGAATAAGGACTAAGAAAATGGCTAAGGTCTCATTCTTAATAAAGTAGCTTTCAAACAGAAATAGTAGAAGGAAATGCAGAAAACAAGGGGTCACTCAAAAAATCTAGTTGCATATCATTATTTACACCTGCTGATGCAATTTATAGCTGTGCTTGGGTTGGCAGAGCAGATAGCAAGACACCCTGGTCTGATATATATGTTGTGTAATAATCAACATTATCTGCAATGTCCCTCTTTTTCTGGTATAAGAATACAGTTGGGTAGGGGAGAGTGTAGAAGTCACCTCAATATTTTTTCATTAGCATTTCTTTCAAGGCGGGCTGCCATTCTGCCTGAGCTCCTAGAGATTCCATCTAATACTTGAAGCATATTTTCTGCTGGTTGGAAAGCAGGTTGGGTAGTCAAATTCATGTGAGTTGGAGACATAATGAATAAGAGTGCCTCATATAGATGCTTAAAGAAAATTCCTTCTCCTGAGCTCACTCTTGTGAGATTTGTTATGAGGAAGAATAATCCAGGCCAGTATTTGGTAATTGCTCAGTTACAGCTGAGATTTATTCAATCTGCTATCTGCCTAGATATTTACAGGTTTCACAAGAATCAAGCTTGAGAAATGCACATACATGTACAGGCGCTCTGTGCTTTATTTATTTCTCTGCAACGGTATTGCATGGAAATACACTGGTATATTCTGTGTAGAGAATCAGGTTTCAATTTCCTTATTCAAACCCCAATGTAGTTATAGTCTTCAGTGGTTTTGATTTTCATTGTAGAACTTCTCACGGACCGCTTTACTGGGGTTTTATTATGAGTCATGGTAGTCTGCTAGTCTCATCTTTTCGGCCTAATCTCATCTGTAAGCTTTACAGTAATATTTGCTTTCCTTTTTCCTGAAATTTCAACCAGTGGGATAAAATATAAAGCATTACTAAGGTATTGCCATTCAGCATAATTTAGTTTAGCCGGTATACTTGCTTTGGAGTCCACCCTAGTAGCTAACATACACAAGTGCTGAGGTTTCTGGCTGTAAGTGTAAGCTCAGTGTTGAAATCCCTCTTATTTGTTTCACCATTTTGGACACTTTAACGTATTCTACCACAAGGTCTATTGCTGCACAGAAATATTTTAAATGGCTCTGTTAGAGCAAGTTCAAAAGATGATCTCTCTGACATGCATTCTTCAAAGCAAGACTACATTTCTCTGCAACAAAAAAAAAAATGTCTTACCTCTTCCCCTTCCTACTGTGAGCTATGCCAGAGCTGTCATTTTTTCAGTAGGGATTGTTTATAGAAAGGACCTATATTCTGCTGTTCAGCACACTAGAAAACCTTTAGTTTTCAGTTTCAGTGTATAAATATTGATTTTGTACCTCACTGGTTTTGTTAGTTAACACAAAAGTGACAGCATTTTTGTTGACTAAATGTCTTTAAGGAAATAAAATACTGTACCTTCCTAAAAGCTATATGCTTGTTTCATAAAGTGACCATTTAATCCCAGCAGCTAACTGCAGTGTGTTTGGGGTACTCTGGCTTGGATGTGGTGACTTTTGTTGCTTAAGTAAGCCATCCTCAAAAATGACCGCAGATGGCTGTTTATGATTAAGCTATGCAAAATTTACATGCAGATACAAGTTAAAGTCATCAAAGGACTTGATTCTGTTGTTAGAGATGTATAGCTATTCTTGATGCACCTCCTATAGAAGTTTACTCAATCCTTTTAATGTAACTTTAGATTAAACATAAGTATTATTGTTCATTAGAAAGCACTGGATTTTGCAGGGCACACTAGGGTTCAGGTTTCTGTTTTCAGTATGTCAAGAAATTAGGAACAGAGGACGAGTTAGAACTGGGAAAGGTCCCATGCTTTGATCCAGTGAAAGTGCTTTTCATAAAAAGGCCTTGAAGCTAATTACCCGTGAAAAAACTGCACTTTGAACCTCGGCCTCAAGCTGTGAGATTTGATTCTTAGAAGCCACATTTGTGGCTCAGGGACCAACCCTCGCTCCTGTTCCTGTGAACCTGACTTCAGAACTCCAGCCAGTTGGAAAACGCTTCTATAACCAGAATGAGAATAGCCTCACGCTTGCAAAGGTTATGGATAGAGGATACTTGGCAATGGAAAAAATCAGCCTCACTGGTGTATATTTCAACACTTCTCTGAAAGCTCAGTTTTGCAGGTTGCTGAGCATTGCTCATCCGCCATTGCTTCCTCCTGAAACCAGTGGACCAAACCCTCAGCTTCATAAATCAGGGAAAGTGTTACTGTCCCAAATATATGCTTGATTCCTACAGAAAAAAAAGTAACCTCAAAGCTGGAGATGGTCGTCTGCATTTTCAGATCCGCAAATTTTAAGTCTCCAGTTCTAATGTTATTTGGTACCAGGAAAAGTTTCTGATCAAACTGGGGGATGGCGGATGGCGGGGTGGGGTGGTGGTGGGGAGCGGCTGAGGGGTGTGGGTCATAGATTAAGAAGATCCTTTTTTTTTCTTTTGAGAGAGTAATTTTTTTCTTTTTCCTTGTAAGCATTATGTGTCTCACTCGTCCTCCATTGATTAGTAAGGTATGGGAAGCCACCCCTGACTTACCAGCAATTTTTTTCCTCTTTAAAGTACATTCAGAGTTGATGAGTACCATATAACCAGGTACAATATAAGTACAATATGAGTACAATATCACAGATGAGTACAATATAACAGGTAGCAACATTTCAGCTACCTTGGGCAGGTATTTTTTGCTTCGGACTTGATGAATTCCAGACTTAATGGTGTTCCCCAGCAAATACAAGAAACAGATCATCTTCATTGCATTGAGTTTTCCTAAGAGGTTGTGGAAAGAAACTCAGGGAGAGTGAACATGGCAATTCACATATGCCACTACGTCCTGCTTTGTCACAAATACTACAAGTTTGGCAAACGCAGAAAAGGGCAAGGGGTAAATGAGAAATGAATGGGAAACAAGAATTCTTGTGTTTGCACAGCCTTCCAAAGAATCTCACAAAATGCTCCATGCCAAGTAAAGTTTTTCACCTGGAAGCTCATCCATAGGGTTCCCCCAGTAACACCCACAGTCTTGCCTACATGGAGAATAAGCTCAAGGCTTACTGTCAGAAGGCTTTTTGTGCATTAAAGAATCTCAGTATTTCAGACTTGCAAGAAGGGACTCAAGACTCCCTACTCGGAGCCACTACTTTCTCAATATTGTTCCTTTTATATTTATTTTTGAAGCTATGCAGCAGGGCATCTATCTGCTCCTCGCTCTCTCCTTCCTCTGCCAGGCTTTCATGCCTTCCTGTTTCATCGTCACCTTGAAGAAGGCATTTCACACTCACCTGCAGTGCCTGCATGACTCAACAGCAGGCTTCGTTTGGGGCAGCAATCTGACTCCAGTTGTGCAAGCATGTCTTCACAGGTGCAGGGGTGGCAGTTTTATCTGCCTTTTAGTCCATAGCTAGGAGCAAATATTCTTGTTATGCTATTTATTTAGTCAGAATCTGAGTCTTACATCTTTCCCTTTGGATTGTACCTGGACATAAAGAAGGCTCAACTTTTCACAGCTTTTTTATAGTTTAATGTACTGCAGTTTCTTTGGTCACTGAAAATGTCAACTTTACTGTAGGGAAACAACACCTTGCTAGCCATCTCAATGAAAATGAAGATACTGCCTCTCCATAACTGTCCTTTAAGCTAATAACTAAACCTTTAAGCCTTTTCCAGCCCAAATTCCTGTCAAGTTCATAGGAATGGAAGAAATGTAGGGTAACAACTTAAAACAGTTGCCAATCCAGTCTCTGCTTGAATAATGCAATAGTTGTATATATACTGAAGTTAGGAGTCTACACTTCTGTTTGCATTATTTCTGGCAGTTAGTCCTTCAAGAAGCCAAGGGGTTCATATGTGAGAAGTGCTGCTAGTTTACATAATCTTGTGATGCTTGTTTTCATTGCAAATACTTGTGTGGATAGAGATGAAAAAATAATTGCAGCTAAAGATTCCATCAACTATTTATTATTTTTTTTAACTTTTTAGTCATCTTTTATTTGTGGCACAGTAGCTAGCAAAGAAGTCGTGTGGGCGTATATTTTTTGAGATAACTTTCTATTTTTGAAGGTAGGGGCTGCATAAAAATGTTTTGAATAATGACCTTTGGGGTATGGCAGTACTACACAAATCTTACTGTCAATAGAGCTAATAGGAAGAAAAACTATTGAGAGAGCACATTAGCACTCCAAAGCACATACTTTTAGTTCCACAAGAAAATACTGAGCTGACAAACACTGGGCAAGGTTTGCCTTGCTGCAGCATGAGTGTAGCTTGCCCTTCCCATTGTAAAACAATATTTGCAATTAAATGCCTAACCAAAATATATAAGTAAAGCAGACTTACTGATAACTATCGATGTAAACCTTCTCAGCATGTGTGCACCCCAGTCTCCTTCTTTCCCAGAGTCTTTGCTTTGTACTGCTCAGCATCTATTTCCTGCTACATATTGGTGCTCAGCATCTGAAGGAATTAGGGGGACAAATCACTTAAAAAAAGAAAGCGCTTTGCTCCCTTTTTGAAAAACAAAACAAATAGTGTACAAGAAATGCAATAAACCCAAACAACCCAAACTTAAGACCTTAAACATGAGTACTTTTAGACATGTGCCATTGATAAGGCTACAGCCTTTCATACCCTTGCTGTTGCTCTGTGCCCCTCCCAGCTAAAAGCAGAGTTCCTAGCAGTGTTTTCACAAAAGATGTGCCATGAGCAGTCAAGAAGCCAGTTCTTTAAGAGGCTGATGTCCAGCCATCAATATTCTTGATTCATTTTGAACCTTCTGATACAAAATAAACTGCATGTTTTGATTGACATGATGCCTACAGAAATCGATACGGGAATCTGTGTTGAACATAACCCATGTGAGAAATGCAGATCTTTGCCCATTTAGAGTGGCCTAAAAAGATGCTTACGGGACCCAAGCCCTCAAAGGCACCAAACACCCACAAAGTTTTCTGTGAACCTTCATATAAGTACCTTTGAGGATCTCAGGCTTGCCCTTTTGGTAACCCAACTTGAACTGATGTACCTAAGCTTTGAAACAACCACTGCACTGAAATACTATTTTGTGAACCAACATCTACCACAATAAGGCTTGTTTTAGCATCAGTGAGATATGCACCTTAGGTTGGGAAGCTTTTTCAGCCAACCATTATAAATATCATGCAGTTCTCCTCTTTAAGCTCTTGAGCAGCTGCCTTAAGCACATCTGTTAGTCAATGCAGAGAGCTGGGAACTTCCAGAGGGCTGTTCAGTTATTAAATGGATTAAGTTACCTTCAGTTTTAAGAGGATGATAGCCCCCTGGTAAATGAAGTGTTTTATTTTGTCCTGCAAAGACTTAAGTAACATTTCTGTGGGGACATAAACAATAATTGTTACACGGATCACAGTAGTTTTCAGATATGATCTTACAGACCCCCCAGGCATCTTTGGACTGCTCCTGAGGGATCTGTGAATGGTAATTAACAATATCATCCCACTGGTGGAAAGTTTTATTTTGTTATCTAGGGATCCATGCATTCAGCAGAAAATTATTCGGGAATATAAACAGAAAAACATTGAAAAACACAGGGAGATGCTGCTTGAGAGCCAAAAAATATTAGCAGTTGAAGAAACATGCTAAATTATGATGAAAATAAAGATACTCTGTAAATATCTCAAAATAATAAGGTGTTCTGTTGACACATCTAGAGGTGATAATGAACTTACACCACTTCCTCTTGGGAGCTCTATTTCCTATGTGACTACATTTTCACAGGGCTAACTGAAGTTGTGTTTCTCCTAAAACCAATTGTCCTGAAAAAAGTTTGTATTTCTGAGTCAGTTCTTCCAGTCTTATTTTCATATGAGAGAAATGGGACATTTGAAGTGAGGTGCTGTAGTTGTCCTTATGACTGTCTGTAGCATCTGATTGACCAGTAGGTAAAGAGTGAAAATTTTGATTCTTTGAGCTCGTTCTGTTCACACTGATGGCAACGAGTACTAGTTGAAAGCCATGTAAGGAGACAGAAGCACCTCAACTCGGAAGACCACAGCCAGTGAAAGTAACAGGAACATTTAAACAAGAAGCTGCAGGAGGTTATGTTTTGAGAGCATACTGTCAGAGAGAGGACCATTGATTCACCTTTTTTTACTGCCCAGCAGCATTTGGAGAGTATTCCCCTTTCTCCTACTTGTATTCATTCAGATTTGTGCATAATTACCCTGCCTGAGGTCCTGATAACTAACCAGGAGGAACAATTTACATCAGCAGCTATATAGACAGCTGTGTAAGTAGAGTGATCCAGGCAGTTGGTTTCATTTTATTGACTTCATGAATCGGAAAAGTAAGCAAAAGTCACACGAAAGGATTTTGTTCAGAAAATGAAAATCTACAAAGGAAAATAAAGCACTCACCCCAATATTTAGTTTAATTTGAAGTGAAAATTGTGCTTACGCAACATTTTGGTTTTTAAATGTTTCAATAGAAATACAGCTAATTTTGCAAATAGAAATATGATAGAAATACAGCTAATTTTACTCAAGAAACAAACATAAGAACGGTTAATTTACAACTACCTAGATTTTTTTTTAAATACACAGACCAAAAAAGCCAAGCTTTTGTGCTGAATTTTGTCAGGGCAGGCCCGTGGGCCTTTTCTGTGGGTGCTGAGCAGGGTAGGGTACCCAGACCCAGCGTCTCCAGTGTCTGAGTGTGCCAAGCACTATGTTTGAAAAGGTCTGGGACTTTTCTTTCTTTTTTTTCTTTTTTTTTTCCTTCAGGAGCATGAAAACGTTTCTGATACAATTGCAGTTTTCTTAAGAGATCAAGTGACTAGTAACTGGTGTGTGGGAAATGTTTGACTTTGTAGTCTGAGTCAGTCTTTGTGTGTGCTTGGTAAATGGCTATTTAGTTGTACAGAAATAAATGGAAACCTTCAAATTCATATCTTTTCTTATTAGCACATGGATATGCCATTCAAATTATGCAAAAAGACCAGAATGCCTTGGCTATGAAATGCTCTTGGGAGTATGGTAATCTGATAATAACCAAACACCATGGAGTAGTCTTATCATTTTTTATAAAACCTTATTAATTATGTGAGCAAAAGTATCCAGGGAAAGATGAGGTTGGTGGTTTGGAACAGCTCCTCTTCAGGTTGTTAATCTCTTCTCTTAAATGTTGATCAGCTACTCTGACTTACTCAATGAAAACACTTCTGGGAGTAAACCTGCAGTATGTATGAGCGGTGTGACTAAATGGAGGTAAGGAGAGTAATGCAAAACTCTGATTTTTTCTTAAAACAGGGAGTGACAGAGAGATTTGTGGTTTTGGTGGTGACATTTTCCTCCTTTCCTTTTGCCATATGAGTAGTCAGTAGGCTTGAATTTTGAGCAAGTCATTAATCTGTTGAGGTGTGTGCATGTAAGCATGAGTGTATGTTGCAGGGTTTCAGTGCACATGGTCCCTTTTTCAAAGGAGCTCAAGACATAAAACCTCTTCATCTGTCACAGACTAAGATCAGAGCTCACTCTGGTGAGCTTTTATAAAAAGCTGGTCATAAATAAAAGTCAGCAGTCAAACTGGGGTCTCACCTGGTATGAAAACATGCTCCATAGATTGATTCTGTAGAAATAGACCCAGGAAAACCTTTGGGAGGCAGATACTCTAGAGTGGCACCTTAGCAACCCATTAGATTTACATGGAAGTGGTTTCTGTAAGCTATTAAATCAGCAAACTGTTCTTGGCCAATTTCCTTTCTCAGTTCTCAGAGAGCTCTCTTCCAGCATAAATATGTAACGCTAGAGTTTAAACAGAATTTTCAACATTAAAGTCAGAGTTCATGTAGCTCAACTCTTCTTTATCCCTATGTCTACAGATAATAAGATGTGACCTCTTTGCAGTCATTTGTTGTTTCCCCAGAAAGTTTCTGAAATCTCCTTTCTTCTGAGATGATTCTCCACTTCTCTATCCTAAACATACAAAAATGTTTGGATAGCTGAAATGCCGGCAGGAAAAAAAAATAGAGTTGGTCTCTCTGCTGTGATGATCCCTACATAAGCAAGGAGTTCCATGTGCACGTTCAAGACTAAATCAGGGCTGCTGGTCTTCAGCACTTATGGCAACAATTGCAAGCTTTCAGGTGACATCAGGAGCATGCTAACATTTTTAATGATGAATCCACGAGACACTACCTGTTCTTGTGCAAATCCTACTCTGGTTTGGGATCTAGTGTGTCTCCTCTGAAATGTGTGTGTTTGTATACAGGTATTAACGAAGTCAGTGGACATCTTAAATGACAAGCTTTTCTTTTCCCCGTACGAGTTGGTTTCACTTAAATGGAAGGCACACTGTAGACCAAACTGCTAATATGTAACTTTTTTTTTTTAACTTTTCACATGTTGAGAAGACTCTAATTTGAATGAATGTAAATTTAATTTGTTATTTCCCTTCCCAAACTAACCCTTCTGCAATTCTGCATCATGGGCTTTCTCTTCCATCTTCTGTACTACTATTACTGCTCTTACTTTCTTAGTAATAGTGACTTTCTCCTTGTACACCTGACAAGTTACTATGCTGTCCTAATTTATGTCCACCCTCTGGTCAAAGGAGAAATATTTGTTCTTTATATTCTTACAGTATTCCAAATCTTTAGGCAGTGTAATGGTTACAAAGTATATTAGGACACCAACCACTTTGACTACAAATAATTCATACTTGCATGCTTTCTTTCAGTGTACGTTTGGCTCCATAGCACAATTCAATGATAGTGATGCTGAGGCTGTAGATTTCACTGGCAGTTCAAGAAAAGCTGTTAGATATGGCTTTTAGGGTTCCTTTTCTCATTCAGTTTTATTTAACTTCTGGTCAGGTACCTCATCTGAGGTTTTGCAACCTGTCTCCCTGCTGTATTAGTCTTGTGCTGCCAGCTACCATTTCAGTGACTCCAAAGAAGTTTTGCAGTATAGAAATTAATGTAGCAAGACATCAGGGACAACTAAGTGTGATATTTGAGATAAAGCATAAAGACCTAAAGTGTCTGTTCTTAAAAATTGTTTTCTTAATTATTTTTATGTGTTATAGTGCTTTTATTCTTTATCAGTTACCCAGGTTGGGTTTCTTGGTTAAGAATCAGCCTTTTCTGCAGTGCAGAGTTATGATCCATCTGAGGAGTATAAAGTGATACTTTAGGTTGAGTGATTCATCCTGGAAAACAATATTTTAGGTGAACCAGAGGCTAGAACAGTGTAGTGATGAATGAGCTGATTCATTAACCTCGTTCATGTAGCTATCCAGTAATACCTCTGTGTTGGTCTGCATTGACTCCCATGGCAAATGCAGCCAGACAAAGTTACTGCTTTCATGTATTTTTGGTTTGATTTTTTTCTTCCTTTTTTCATCTTCTTGTGAGAAACACTGAAAATTATATACTGGAGCTAAGACTTCTAAGAGAAAGTTGGTATCCTGCTTGTCAGGAGTACAAAAGTTAACTATTAAATAGTTGTTTGAACCTCTGACCCAAGCTCTGTCAAACTCATTTTTCCTGCCCACTGTGCTCAGGTTATTACTAATGTCTTGTGCTTTCAATGGTCTTTTCTTGAAGGAAGCCTCCATAAGATGTATTGTTGGATAGAGCTGTTCACTGATTCAGGAGTTTCAATTTCACCCTTTCGCTGAAAGCAATCAGCGAAATGAATGAATGAATGTTATCCATAGCCCCCCTTTAATCCTTCATCACTTATCTCTTTGCTTGCTGATGCTTTTTACTCTGATTTGGAGCACTTCTCCAAATAAGCACTTCCCCATTCTGGGGGAAGTCTTAACTCATAAGTGGTGCTTTTGAAACTCAGGAGCATCACTGTGCGGTATAGTTAATAACAACTTCCTGTGTCGTGGATCTAGTACTTTTATTATAAGCATTAGCAACTTAATTTGCTAGGTGTATAGCATAAAATGAAATCCATCTGCCTTTTGTTTTGTCCAGAAATTAACATTGGCAGCTGGATTGATTAGGGGTATGCTGCAGTCCTTGATGTCACATGTGAGATCCATGTGTCGATCGGTATTTGGAGACCTGAAGAGTATCTTGGGAGAGGAAGGGGAATAACCTTGAATTCTTCTTTTACTCTTTCTCTAAATGTTCAGTGTATTTACCTAAAACATAATTTGATTTTCGGTGTATTTCCTATTGCTAGGACATGGAATTACAGGTTGGGTACCATTTATGCTGTGGCCAGAGCATTACACTGGTCATGTTTTCACTGGCTGGTTGGACTAAGGCTGGCCCGTGTATCAGTGCATTTGGGTAACGGGGGCAAGAAGCGAGTTTGATTTTGCAGCACTCACCGTCTCACAAGAAGCAGAGAGAAAGGGTCTCCTCTATAGTACAGTCATCATTGACCTGATGACGGCAGTATGTCCCATCACATGTTTCACCAATAGCTCCTTTCTCCTGCAGTTTTCCCTAGAGCAGAAGCCTTGCTACTGGCTTCTCTTGCGTTAGTGGGCTCTCCCTCCTGCCTCTCCAGCTGCCTGCCTGTGGCCACAGCAGGGCACTAACCCCAGCCTGGCTCCTAAGTCCATAAGCCATGCAGTTTATTAACTCCTGTTCTGTTTCATGTGCCACTTGCTGGCAGCCTGTCTGCCCAGAGACATGCCTGGAGGATGTATGGTTTACAGATATATGGGACAGAGCATGAAGCTCTTTTCCATTCCCATAATGGCTTTTCTATTTTTTTTTTAAAAAACAATAATGCTGGTATTTTCCATGAAAAAACTTCTGAATAAACACTCTTCCTCCCACTTTGGCTTGATTTGGAAATAGAATTTTCAACAAAATATGAACACCAGCAGAAATAAATGTTTTTTACTCCTCTTTTGCTTTCCTTATTTTTTTGTTTAATAATGTATCTCCCATCCCCCACAAACAAATCTCAAATCCAAAAGTCATGAAAATATTTTCAGTTTTCTTTTTGTCAGCATAATTTGTATGGTTATGTTACAAAAGTTTATGTGATGGAATGTGTGGACTTGTCATTGGCTAACTAACTTTGAATAGGAAAAAGTTCTGTGGGAGAACCCATATAACAGTTGGCATTTGCAGTATTTCTTTCTTATTAAAATACTTCAGAAAATAGCTACATGCTGACAGTAAAGTAATAGAACAGGAAGTGGATAAATATTTGCAATATATAGCCCCTGATGTCTGAAGTCATCCTCATTGTTACTAGCAGAAAATGGAACATCTTCACAGCACCACAATGATAATTTCACGTCTCACTGTGAGAAAGAGGAAAGGAAAAATTTTAGGGAGGTGAGATAAACAGGAAATTTCACTGCAGCGTTAGGCCCAAGAATAGTAAGGTACTATTTTGGAGAAAAAATGTTGCAAATGCTGTGATAACTGGCACTATCTTTGAGTTAGTATTCATGAAGTTTATAATTAATTAGGATATGTTGTTACTGTTGCAGCTGAATTTTAACTCTACAGCATTTTAGCATGCTCTTTTTTCTTTGACCTAAATCCGTCTAATTTTTTGTCTTCGTTAAAAGCACAGAACAAAAACACTATTGTGTCTTAGGCTGCGCTCGAGCAGATCAAGGAAGTTTGCATTGCTAAGCAAAGCCATATACATTTTAGTCATCCCAGAAATGTTTGAACTCTACGCAATTAAGTGAGATGAGTGTCCACGTGATGGAAATGTTAACTGGTTTTGCTTAAACCTGTTTGTAAAACAGACAGTCCAATGGGGGAACAAAAGAGGGGAAAAAAATCTGAAAATGTAATCAGGCATAATACCACTTAAGCTTAGATAGGAGAAAAGCATTTCATTTGCAGATGTAAATGAAATGTCATTACAATTCAGTGTCTTCAGGACAGTTCTTCATTTATGTTGGTTAACATTAGCATTTCTTAAGGATGATTTAATATATATTTGAAAGCTTTTTTTTTAAACTGGGAAATTATTCAGAAGAGCATGGCTGCAGTTTTGCAGATATCATACAATCAGCACTTTCCAGTCCTATGATTAAGATTTCTATTCTAACCAGAAGAAAACGGAATATATATTAAAATGGTGAGAAAAATAACAAAATACCCTATATGCTAACACATTCAAGACAATTGCTCCTGATGTTATTAGGTTCTGTTTTGTTTTTTGAAAGTTTGTTCTATTTAGTCTCTGTAAAAGACATGGTTTTGATTAAAAACATTCCGGGTGGGTTTTTTTCTTCCCCTGAAAGCAGAGATCTTTGATCTATTGATAGGACAGGATCATCAGCTGCTTTACAAGCTTTTACCCAGGCGTGCCTTATTGATGCTCCATGGCCCTACCTGATAGAAATTGTCCTTGCAGCCCAGTGGGTATGTCACTGTCTGCTCACAAACGGTAAGCCTAAAGGCCATGTAACCAGGAGCAGACACCAGCCTTCTTGGAAATGGGGTGGCCACCAATTCTTTCTTAATATGGCTAATAAGCTGGAATTCTAGGAGAAAAGCTGATGTAAAGATTTGAGTGTTTCTCAGCAGCAATATGAACAAAACAGGAGGATCAGAACTAAATAAAAGTAGTTTTGAAGGCTTCAGAGCAGCTTCAGAAGGCTTCAAATCCTGTAAACTACAGTGCCCATTGCAATATTTGTTAGCTGCTGGGTGCTTCAAGATCCTTCAGTCTCCTAACACGTGCACAGATCTCTGCTTCACATCTTTTGCAAGATGCAACAATTAGATCCTTCTGTAAATATGAAAAGTTATCAGTAATATGTTTTAAACTTTTCTAATAAGCTCAATTTTTTTCTATCTTCAAAACTCCTTTATGCACCTTTTCATTAAGTGTTTTGCTTCACTGGATCTACAAATTCACTGTCAAATGTATGTCCACCAACTACCTATAGAGTTTTTCTAAGAGTATCTCTAGCCACCAGACATCTGGCTTCTGGGCTTCGTTTGCTTGCTACCCTACTACAGACCTATGGGCAAGTAAAACAGCTGTGAAATACAATGAACATTGGAAAGGAAAATCGAGCAGAAGAACAATTGCACATGCATGATCATGCTGGGAAGAGAAGACATGTGACAAGCTAGATGTCCTGCTCATGGTCTCTTTCCTTCTCCTGTCTGGATCAATTTCTGTGGACTGAGATATGGAGGCAGAGAGTTCCTTTCATTTCCAGAAGTATTATTCAGGCAGATTTAAGGAAGATTAACTCTAGACTGAACTTTCTGGTATCCTGGGTGTATGCACAAAGCGCTGGTGTAGCTATACCAGAGTGAATTCCACGAGGTGGATTATTTCTGAAGGTAGGCGAAAAGAAAGGAAGGTCTGCTCACCCTATTTCAGGATTGTTTTATCACATCTTTATTCCACAGTGAGGAATGTGTTTATACTTATACAGTTTTAAACTGGTGACCCAGATAAGAAGAGGTACGTATCATCTTGCAATACCTAAGCTACCTAGTGTCCTCATCGCTTTTGCTATTTTCTTGGGCATTTTCCACCTCCTTCCATGACATCTCCTGGTTTTAGATATTGTAGAGGCATGTTGCTTTTAGCAAGGCTGGGTTTCAGGAGTGCTGATGATCAAGTAGTCTAATTTTAAATGTTGGCAGTGCTGTTTCAAATGTGATTGTATGATATTTATAATGAATGTATGTTATTATGCTTTCTATATTTTGTCCTTTTTTAAACTGTGAATTGTCTGAAGGTTTTGTCATCTGACAAATTTTTTTTTCAGTTTATTTGTTTATTTTTTTTTTGCTGGTCCCTGGAGGTTTTCTAGAGTTAGCTAAGCACAGCTACAGCTGCCATAATCTCATGTTAGTGATAGTCCTTGCTTTAAGTGGGAGGTTAGACTAGGTGTCCTCTAGAAGTTTTTTCCAACCATCATTTCTGTGATTGATTGTGTATTAGTCATTCATTTTCTGTGTATCAAAGGTGTCTTTAACTTTATATTCTTCTTGTGACTTCTTAATAAGCTTGTGATGGTGGGGGAAGTAATCTGCTGCTCAACAGCAGGTTGAGATACCTAAGAGACACAAATTTCTGTTAGTGGCAGGGAATGCCATGTTCAGTTAGGATGTGCTGTTAGTAAAAATCTGGGTCCTTCTGTAGTTAGTGCCTGATCTTTCCCTTAGGGAAGAATCCTTGCACACTCACAGTGGTGGGAGTGACCTGAGAAGTTGTGCCCTCGGGTCAATTTCAGTGGTCATCGTGTTCTGTGCACAGATCTGTGAGGGTTGGGTTTGATCAGATGGATAAATAGCAGAGAGGAAGAAGACATTACCTAACTGGAAAGCAGGGGGTAGCAGTGCACAGTACACATGGAACTTAATTCACTGGTGTTTCTCCTGTCTTATGCCAGCTGCAATGTTGACAAAGCAGTGGAGTCATTTGGAACCAGTAGGTGTGACCTAGAGCCTAGATATTTGTTTGTGAAGAAGTTTGCAGAACTGTAAATGTGCTACATGTATTGCTGTATTTATTGGGCCAAGGTATGGTATCACACTGAAACTGTCTCTAGCAGACCCTGTACCCACGCACTTTCACATGGCAAGAGATAAATAGTTTGGCGGTGGGTAATGGAAAAATAGGAATCAGTTGGGGAATGACGAAGGCTGTTTAATGAGCTGAAGATAAAAAATGAATAAAATTTAAATGCATATCTTGGCTAAGTAAGAGACAGATGGAAGAAATCTACAAATTTTGGGGGTGTGAAAGCTATCCTGGAAGATGCAGCTCTGTTGAAATCAAAATACTTCACAAAAGCAGGTCAACTGCAGTAGACTTTTGTTTCAAAAAAAAAATAAAAAAAGACTGTCAGACAGAGCATATTTTAATGTTTTGGAATACATCTTTTTTAGTTTTTAATTTTGAAGTTATCCTTTCCATTCATTTTTTATCTATTTTGATATCTTTAGGAATAAGTGCAAACAATAAACAAATAAACAGAAGAGCCATGGAATTTTCCTTCCAAGATTGTTCAAAGTGTTTCAGTTTTGCTGTATTTTGGAGCAAAGCCAGAGTATAAAATCCTTGGAAATTGCTATCATCCGTTCAGTTCCCAGGGGGCCTAAGGACTCATCTCCAGAATTGCACTTCAGCTAGTATCTCTTGAGATGCAGAGGCAACACTAATTGCCAGTAGCCGTACTACAGCTCATTTGCTTTGCACTCCAGATTGCAAGGGACTGAATGTGCAAGTAGTTTCAACATCCTGCTACGCCTGATGTCCAGCTGTAGTGGTACTGCTTCCCCTGTCACATTGCACTGAACAGTAGCAGCTGTGTTCTTTTTTTCCCCTTGTGCTGCACCTAATCTCTTTCAGGATCAAAACAATTGTAAGGGAAGAATTTTGTATTGACACTTTCTGGGGACTACATAAGAGATTTAGTAGAGCTTTTCTTTCTCTGCCTTCCTTTTTCTCTTCCGTCTATTACCAGGCGACTAGAATAAGTGATGACCGGTGTGTCTTGCAAGAAGCAGCTCAGTTCTGCTAGTGGTTATTCACTAATTGTTTTATGCCATTGAGACATTCTTTGTATGTTTGTATATGAACGTTTCTGTGATACAATCTGGTGTTTGAGCATTTAAGGTGTCATTTAGTGCTGAAGAAGTTATTGTTCTTGTAGGAATTCACAGAAAAAGTGTCTTGGAAAAATGGTTTATGATAAAAGTCTTTATGATAAATCTTTTGCATTACAGTAAGTTGGTTTGGTTTTTTAACAGATTTAATTGTCTTTCATTATGTCTTTTGCGTAGGATATTTAAAGAAACAAGTAGTTAGGACCTCATTTAAAAGTCAAACAATTGAATGAGCTATTGAATTGAGCATCAAAACTGGAGAAAAAGATTTGTAATTTTCATCCTGGTTCTGGTCTTGCAAAGCAACCTTTGGATTTGTGTAGTATGAGAAATTTAGCATCATCTATTGAACAACTTTCTGTCCACTTAGCTGCAGTGCTGACATTACTGTGAAATCCATGTTCAGAGGCTTTTTTCCTTTCAGACATGCACATCACTGCCACTGTGGATAATTGCTTATGTATGGGTAGCATGGGAAGAAGACTTTTCTTAAGTGCTTACAAAGACACTGCCTTGCAAAACTGCAGTAAATAGCTACTTTAGAAGTGCTTTTTAGAACTAGTTTATGATTTTGTCTTTTTTACACACAGTGACCTTTAAACTATCAAATACAAATTGCTGTATGGTTTAAAGATATCATGCGGCATTCTGAAGTGCTGCTCAAGAGCATTATGTGCATTCAAGATCAGAGGCCAACCTACTTTGTGGAATGGAGGAACTACGTGGTTTACCTGGTTATCTTTTCAGCAGATTCCTTATTAGAAAGGAAAGTCAATTTCTCCCCATTAAACCTTTAGTTCTTCTGTTTCATTCTCTGTAAAACCAACTTTGCTCTGCACAACAGGTAATGCCAGACCAGTCTGCATGACAGCTAGGGGAGGATGCTCAGAAGGTCTCTGGATTTCTTGTACTGTGTGAAATGGAGACTGATGAGTCTTACAACAGAAATGCCTTTTTAAGATACTATCTCAAAAAACTCATATGGTTCTGCTTTTTACCACTTTAACTGGGATTTACCATGTTTCAAAGAAATGGTTTTTATTATAAACCATAAAAAGAATATTGTATTGCATTAGTGGGTTTAAATGTTTTGAAACGGTAAAGTGCTTTTAAAGTTCAAATAAATTACTTGGGATTAGGGAAGGAAAGGAAAGGTTTAGCATTTCTATACCTATGCAGAGAATGTACTTAAGGGCTATTGTGTCTTTAACAGATAATTAGCATACATGCAATTTGCAAAAGTTACAGGCAGCATTACAGTCAAAGTCACAATTAGAACTAGAACTGTAAATAGCACAAAAACTGGAGCTGTCTTCAAAATGAGACATTAAGGACTTGATAAATTTTTTTTTCTGCTTCTTTTTTTTTTAATGAAAAGGACCAAGATTCAGCTGGATATGAAATAAAAAGCATTATGTGCAGAAAGCATCTAATAGCTTTACATAATACCTCATAAGTGGATTGCTTAAGTGCATCACATAAGCTAAATTTCGTCAATCTTTAGCTCTTTGTGCATGACGAAGAGATTTTCTAATAATAGATGAGAGGGAGGAGCTGGAAATTTATGCCAATCTAATGAGAAAACAGGTTATGAACTCAGCTTCATTTAGGATGGTGACCAATGTAATACCAAGATGAGGGCCTTTAAAGTTTATTAAATTTGTCTAACAATATCAGCCAGAATTAGTGAAAAAATTACATGGGTTATTTATGAAATATATACAATCTGGAGCTAGTTTGCTTTCAAATCTCTCCAGTGAAAAGTAGTCCTTTATGATGATTTCATAATGTTGTCATTAAATGGCTAGACCAAATGTATTTTAAAGTGCTTAAGGAGATATTTCACACAGCAGCAGGAAGAAATGTGTGTTCCTGTTGTGATACTTTTGCATTCAGGAGAGAAAAATGTTTTTCTTTTTTAATATGTAAATACTGAATTTGTAAAATATGTGTAGAAAAGCTCTAATAAGATTCTAGGAGCTCCAGTTCAAGGCTTAGCTTGTAGAAATGTCTATGTGAGGTGCAAATGAGCCCCTCTAAAACAGACAAGCCAGACAATTGGAGTTCATCAAGCACGGTCATGAAGGAGGCTCTTCAAAACAATGGAGAGACATACTTCAGCCACCTTCTGACCAGTAGGGTGTTTAACAGACATTTATCTGTCCTGGAGATTGCCATCTGTAGTGGAAAGGACTGTTTCTTGGAAAGGTGATGCTGGGAAGGCCCACTGCTAACTGACTTTGTCCTGGCTGACCACAGAGCTGGGAGCTGGCTGTGTTGGTCTCTCAGGGGAGGAAGGTCCAGGGTACTTGGTAATACACAGAAGTCATAGCCATTGGTCTTCTTCTACTATTGCTCCTGATTTAAAAACCCTTCACAGAGCAGGCCCAAGATACTCAGAGTAGCATGCTTCCTGAATAACCATAGCGTTTTCTCAAGATGCTATGGAGTTTGGTAACTCCATCAAACATGAGCCTCAGGTAGGCAGAGATCACGTCTTCTTTTCAGCAAATGAGTTGCAAATGCGACACTACCGATTGCTCAGGATGACTGGCCTTCAGAGCAAAGTGCCATGCTTACTCAGGTCTAGTCTTGCCAGACAACCCCATAAACACATACACTGGAAGGTACAATCTGAAGGTAGAGGTAAATACTTAATTTATATCTTCTCAAACATTTGAAAAATAAATTAGTTCATGGCATTTAGACCATGTAGGGGACATGGAAAAAGATATATTCTCTTGGTGATTGAGGATTTTAATTTTTGAAGCTGTATCTTCTGTATCTTTTGCTGGTCTTTTCTATGAGTCAGTTGCTGCCTCACACAAACCTTTGTGGAGTAAGCTGAAGCTGTGCAGCAGTCCTGAAACCCATGGATAAGCAGAGGGAGCATGCTGAGAGGTTATAATGATAGAGATACTGACTGCTCTGTTAAAAACCTTGGCTTGTCCCCGAGTCTGTCAAAGATTTCTGCAGTATCTTGCCTCTCTTCAGTACCCCTAGACAAGCCGGAGCCATTGCACTCAGTAAGCAGCATTTCTCCTCAAAGCTTTACTAGCCTTTCACTGCTGTTTTTGTGCTAGAGAAGCCCTAAAAGAAGTGTTTAGAATGCATTGATTCTCTTTTTCCCCCTTCAAAACATCCAGAAAGATTTTATTTACATTTCAATATGTTTATTTAGTTAATCATATGGCCAGAAACACACATTTCTGTCAGAGACATTTCCAGCTCAGGGGCCCGTCTTGGAGAGTAAGAGAGTATGATAACAGATTTATTGGAACCTATGGAAGTCGCACAAGCATCTAATCCCATGGAATGTATCCTGTAACATCATCTGTATTGCTGTTTGTATGAAAGCTACAGACATACTTCAGGCCTTATGCAGGGCGAAGACACAGCCATGGGGTGGGGGGGTTAGATAGCTCGTGCTACTTCAAAAATTTAATATCACAATAATAATACTAATAATACGCTTTGCTGATTTTTTTAATAAATTTGAATATAGTATTTCTAGCTTATGTTCAGTGGTGTCCATGAATCAATGCTAATCAGTTGATGGGTTGACAGGGCTACAGTTTTCTGAATTGGAAAAAAAGAATCATTAGTAGGATGAAGAGTCAGCATTCTTTATGGAAAGAGTAACCTTTTTTTTTTCAAATTCAATTAATAAAGACAATATTGATTCAATTAAAGGAGGAACTTGCCATCCCTTGGATAGGACGGAATTCAGTTCCTATTTCACTTGTTTCTTGGTGATTATGGAGCAAAGAAAACCCTAGACACGTTGAGTTATAGTTTTACCAGAAGTGCATAAAGAAGTAGTGAGTGAGATTATTTTTGTTGATAGCTGGATGAGACTCTTGTGTGTTCTAATTTACAGACTCTTTAGCTGTTAAACTAGTAGTTCAGAACATTTTTTTTGTTAAAGGATTAATTCTTTTGTAGATGAGAGATAATATAACTTGTTCCTAAAGTAACTGGACACATGGAACAAGTGGGCCATTCAAACGATTGCTTTTAGCAATAGACCTTTCAAAAGAAACAAAGAGTAACTAAGTTACAATTATATTAACAAAAAATCATAAAATTAAGAGTAAATTCATTCAAAATCTGTGAAGAAAAAGCACTCCCTGGTCCAAAACCACACATACAAATTAATAACAATTAGATGAGATCCATGAGCTTGCTTTAGTTTTATGAAAAGGCAACCCTTCTTCATAGGATAAGAAGAATTCTTGTGTTTTTGTGTACAGAAGCGTCAGTTTTGGAATTCATACATAAGTAAAAGTGGATGTGTGTGCCACCAAGTAGAGAACATGTTGCATAACAGATTCTGTTAAAATACAGTGGTTTACTCTTGTCTACAGTCTACAGCTATTACTTGAATTGTTATGGTCATTCTCGATGATCTTAAAGGTCTAAATGATTCTATGATTATTGTGTTTTCTTATTTTGGCTTGCATCATTCACACAGTCTACAAATTAGTTGTATACAAGGAGCATGGTAGAGTACTGGGGGCTTTGTTCATAGGCTGGATGAAGAGAAATACAGAATGACCAAATAATACGAGAACACAGTAATCCTGACCTACCATTTATTGTGGGTGTGGCAGGGTGTTTTTTCTTTAATTAAGGTCACCTATGTTTGTTGTCCTAAAAACATCTGTTACAGATCATGGAGGATTTGTGGGGCTTTTGACAGGAACTATTCAGTTGTTCTGTATTAATGTAGGTGGTCCCTTCTAGATTTTCAGGACTGCTTTAGGCTATAAAATCAGTTTCTCAGAAATGCTGTAGGAGCCACAAAAAGATGTTTTTCCTTACATAACTTCCATTTTTCACACCTTACCATCTTAAAAACAACAGGAGAAAAAAAAATCACCCTAAACCAAAACAAATTGCCATGCAGCAAGATATATCCTTAACCTATCAGTTTAAAAAATGAAGGATATGACTTTTCTTACAAACCGAGGGACAGCATCGCTCCTACCTTAATTTTTATCACTCTTTCTGCATGTTTTTGTTGCTGTGGCAGTAAATCTTTGCCCTTGTGATCTGTCATGCTAGAGGTTATCTCCTCTAACTTCTGGGATTTTGAAGCTTGTTGTTGTCTTCATTCATGATTCAGAGGACAGTGGGGCTTGCGGCAGTGAACAGAGCTCTTTCATAACTGGCCATCTGTGATGAGTCGCTGAGGAGGGCAATACACACAATCCACCATCATCATGGGTGGATGAATAGGAGTAATGGTGAATAGGGGTTACACAATCTTTCTTTTTTTCAGTCCTGTATGGTAGGTTTTTTGTTACTGAAGAGTCCTCAGAGAAAGGCATTTCACTGGCTGACATACCCTGTCCTTCATTTCCAGGCAGCTTCACAACCGTTTCCAAGTGGGAGAATTCCCGTAGAGCATAGTCCGTTTGTTCCTTTGGAAACAGCGACCTTAGATCTGTAGTGCCTAAACAAACGTATGTTTGTTTACAAGAAGCATTTCTAAATGGGATGATTCCCCACACCCCCAGCTATAGAAACGATGAGGTTTATGATTTTCATTTCCTGACTCAGCAGCTGAGTAACATAAATAGCATTTGCCGTTTTTTACTTAAAGAGCTTTTTGGAAATCTGAAATTGTGTTCCTCCTTTGTAGACTGACTCCTGAATCCTTCCATTTTTAAAAAAAATGTCACTCTTGTTGAAGTAATTTTTTGGAGAAAAAAACAGTTATTTTTTATTCAAAACACAGTTACAGTGTTCAACTCTCATAAAAAAGATGTTTTGATGACTCTGGTTCTAGTCAATGGTAGAGTACATAATAAACATAGCTCCAGAGGCAGATCTGGGGTTCCCTGCAGGATATTCTCCTCAGGTTGGATCATTATAGCAGTTCTGCTCCTACAGTGAAAATCTCGATCCTGCCTAAAAGTTTTGCAACTGCTAATCATATGGGATGATGCAGTAAGAACTGCTCTTGGTTAAACACTGCTGTCCTGCCACTGAGGCATATAGTACACGTTTATCTCCCCAGGAATATAATTGGACTGTAGGCTTTTGTAGCAAACTACAAAGTGGTCCAAACTTCCTCTCCATGATTTTCTACTAAGATTTTCATTTCACACAACACAAAGAATATAGAACATACCTAATAAGGCTACACGGTTCTAACTTGCCCAGAGATAGCAGCTGACTGTTGCCATCCAGACAGAGTTTTACTTTAACTGCAAGCCTTTGAACGTTAGAGATGCTAAGCCTTAGCATAACAGAGCCTCTCCAAAATCTGTGAGATCTTTTGTGTACGGTAGTGAATACTGAAGTAGACTGCTGCAGTAGTAGTGTTGTTTTGTATACATTTTAAAATTACATATGTTGCTAAATATAGACTATTCATATGTATATAAACATAGCCCTGTAGGAATGTGACAATACTTCTGATGTCTGCAAGCACAGCATTTTTTTTATTTGATGTTTCTTTTCAGTTGACAGATATATCAACTCAAAAGTAGCCAGACGGTTCCCAGTTGAATATGAATTTGAGAGGGCTGATGCACATTGCTTAGTCTAAAAGTCTAAAATAAGTTACTCTAAAGCTATTTGCTCTGAAGTTGCCAGACTTTACAGGATATACATAAATAAATGTGCAAAACTTGAATCCACTCTCCAAGTTAAGCCATATGCCAATTTCAAGATCTCTAGCACAAGAGCATTAAACATATGGACCATTCCCTAATATTTTGGAGGAGCACATGTTTGATAGGAGGCTGCAGCTCATACCTCCTGGGGGCTGAGTCAATGGAGTGACTTGTGTTCACGTCCATAGACTTTTGCTCAGGCACCATCTGTCTGGATTTTTTCCCATCTTGGTGGTAGACATCTGATTATTTGAGAATAGGATCGTGTCTGACATAGTATTGTAGTGTATCTAAAGGGCCATTAAAATATGCAAAGTAGAAGTGATTGTTTGGATACCAGTTTGAATACAAGAGAGAACCAAAAATGTTGCATTAAATTCCTAGAAATAAAGGAGAAATTACGTTAGTAAGCTGTTTTCTCAGAGAAAAGCATTTCATAAACAGATGAATACAGGACTTGCTTATAAGAAAAAAAATGCTGGAAAACTCAAGGAATCTAAGGAAGGGGGAATGAGAGAAAAGAAAACCTGTTTCTTTCCCTTGCTCCGTTTATTTTGGCCAGAGAGACGCTATGAATCATATGCCTCTTGACACTTTCAGGAATGATCTTACTGTCCAAATGGCTTACAGAGAGATTCACTAGTAAAGAAAATGATCAATAGGATCAGATATTAAAAAGGGAATTTTTCCCCTACTTACTCCAGGCAGCACTGTCAACTCTCTATTGAATTTATGATCTACAGGAAATTAAACACTGACAGCATCACCAGCAAAGATAAGCATATATTGCTTAGGGTTAATAACTTGCTAGATTTTCTAAATCAAGCTATGTATATATTAGTACCTCAGATTTTTATCAAGTGACTGTTGGAAAGTAACCATGGATAATGATAGCAAATGAGAATTCTTTTTATAAATGACAGAGTCATGCTGTTATGTTTTAAGTTCTGGATTTCCAAATGTCTGCCTACTGCCCTGGCAGAGCTCATTTACATGTGTGCAGTATTTTGTTTGAATAACACAATTGTTATGTCACCTACTTTTGCACACACTTATAGAGCCCTAGAAAAGGAATTAGGAATGCTGAAGCAGTTTGCAGTCCAGCAGGTTTGCAACCATGTGCCCATGGTAGACTTCAAATTCATAATTAAGCATCTAAATTAATGGCTGTATTTACAAAGATGCTGGGCTCCCAAGAGTTCCTTTATTTGCTTGAGATAATGCTGATCTTAAAATTAGGCACCAGCTCATGGTTTCTGCAGCTGTAATCAGATGTTTTTCTTTACTTTCCAACTTCCCCAGAACTGCAGGCTCCTTCGAGCTTGAGGCATAAACAGATTGATTGAGCCTGGGACTTTTTAGTTTGCTTCTGTTTTAAATCATGTAGTAGGGGCAGCCTGGTGGCAGGTTGGTATTGTTTTACTTTCAGTGATATCAAAGACCAGTTGCCTTTCGGGAGTTGCCTTGTTGACATACTAGAGGGAGGCTCCTTGAACACCAGGGCGTGATGTCCTTTGTGAAGCTACCCCACAAGGCTGGTGATGATCAGTGGGAATTGGTTGATAAGGAAAGTGCTGTTGTGATACATACACAGACAGAATAGCATTGCTAATGTTGACATCTAGGTTATCTTTTCTGTCATTGGAAAAACAAGAGGAAGAGGAGCTCCATGCAAAATGTTCTGAATCTTCTGGAGGAGCCTATGTATTTCCACTGCCCACAGAGGGAACCTCATTTATAAATCTAAACTAGATACCTGAAGTTCATGCAGCAATTCTCCAGTGTGGCTGAGTCAATTATTGTAGGTATTGTTAGCTTACTGTTGTCTATATGCTCCCTATGTGATCTATTCATTTTTCACTAAAATTGAAGGAGAGAATTGCAAACTAGGTTGTTTTGTGGTTTTTTTTTTAATGAGGAAACAGAGAAGCAAAGAAAAAGCAGTTTTGCCAAAACTGCAGGTAGAATCTGCAGAGCAAAGAACATCTCCCTTGGGATGCATAATGATGGTACATACATCTCCTTTCCCTTTCTTCCTTTGAGGGCTTCTATTGAGGCCCTGATCAGACACAACCTTCCCTTACTCATATGAGCTGAAAGGATTAAAGCCTAGATTGGTTTGGTATGCTTGGTTGAAATTGATTTTTTTTTTTTTTTTAAACTGTATTGCTTGAAGCCTCTGGGGGTGACACAGTAGAAAGAGGAATAAAATCCAGGTCAAGTACATAACATTACAGAGCACTGGCACTGGATTATCAGTAGAAAAAAACCCATAAACACAGTGTATGAGTAAATTTTCCTTAGAAACTGTACAAGAAAATAAGGATTTTTGTAGCCAACTTTTTTCCCTCTTGCTGCTTCATATCAAAGGCATTTTGCGGGTTTCTCAGTGTTTTACAAACAAAATTACAAGCACCCAAATAAGGTGGCAGCCCAAATATAGTCAATACAGAGTGGAAAATGAGAACAAATAGACCCTCCCTACGTATGCTTCTCCCCCTCCCACCACTGCCATCCTCTCAAATTCCTATCAGTCAAAGTCACAGCCAACAAAATAACTCAGAGATAGGATTAAATAGAAGACACATTCTTCATTCCTGCCTTGAAGGGTGCTGAAGGCTTGTTATGAAAGACGAATGCTACGACTGCAACACAGGCACAAGCACACTACACTACCTTGTAGTAACAGCTCTTCCCATCCAAGAGTTAACCAGGTCCAAACCATTTTGGTTTATTAGCCAGATGAAAAGCCAAAGAAATTCACATTGCCAAAAAGAAGAGTAGCAGTCTAACCTCCTCATGTGGACTATCTGTTAGTGAGTCTTTAGAAAAACTATCCTGTAAACTCAAAGATGGCATAATTCCAAGATTGCAATTTGTCAGCGTCACTGATAAGTGCACTTTGGCACAAACAGAAAAAAGGTGAATAATACTATATGAAAATTCATTGCATTTCAAAAGTCTGTCTATGTCACATGGGTCTTTAAGGGAAGAACAGATGATGGATGAAAATGTATGAAACAATTGTAATGTGGCAGATTCAAAGCAGGTAAAAAGCTGATACTTTATCACAGTTGCAGGTTTTGGTGGCAGTTTGGGCCTTAGCGGTCTTCACAGAAGACTTCAGCATTTATGGTAGTATGACCATCAGAGTAACTATAGTACTAACAAGAGAAATATTGATAGAAATGCAAGCTCTCTTGTTTCAGTCTGTGACTGTATTCCCTTTGGGCTTTGGATAGGTTAACTGGTATATTTCTATTGAGAGGCAATTCAGGCAATGTATTTCTTAATTAAACAAAAGTACATATTTGTCAGGTAAAAAAATTAGTTGTCTTTCACATTCAATCTAGAGCAAGTCAAGGACTGATGTGCCATTCTGATGCCTAAAAGCAAGGGGACTCAATTTCTAGTCTTACAGAAAAATCCCGAGAATGTAGAGAAGAGGGTTCTTTCAGTTGTGGAAGAGATGCTGTCTTTTCTCCTCTGGCCCTGTGGGGTCAGGGCTCCCCTTGCTTCTGAGCAGTAGCTGTGGTAATCCCTCCCTAATTTGCATGTTGCAATTTTCAAGAAAGGCTTTCTCTTCAGAACACGTACATTGTTGAAGAGAACTAATTTTTGTGTTTCTGGTTGCTGCTAAATGCCTGAAAACTGTGCATGTTAAGTCTTGGGTGACCAGATTATAAAACACACTAGTGATGGGGAAAATTGATATTGTTTATTTGAATGCATAAAAAAAAAAATTAATTCAGAAAATATTCAAAGAAGGTCTTCCAGCTATTCAGGGTCAGATTTGCATGGCAATTGCTAAGTTTACATGGCTTAGGTCTATGGAAGATCAACCTGGAAAAATTTGTTTGTAGAGAAACTTCACGTTGCAACCAGTCAGACTGTAAGGATGTGTTAAGTACCTAAAGATTGTAGGCCCATAACTGGAATCCAAAAGTACAACAGTCACAGAATCTAGTCCGAGTTAGGTATCTAAGTACTGCTAAAAATTCTAGCAAGCACCTACATGCTTCTTTTGGCAGAAATAAATCTCTCTTAAAACCATGCTAGAAACTACTAAGGAATATTCTACACATCTATCCTACTGTATTTTTATTAGTGACCTAAGCAAAAAAAAAAAAAAAAAAAAAGAGAGAGAAAATGGCCTGATACTCTAAATTTGCAGAGTTTAACAACAAAGAGAAAGATTACAGTATAGGAAGAAAATGGGATCACCTTAAGGGGTGAAGTAATATCAGTGGAATGGAATTTAACAGTGAGAATTGCAAGGTTATGCATTTTGGGCGTCATAAAAAGATTTGAATTTGTCTAGAAGAGATATAAGGCTAAGTGGCAGGAAAAAAAAAAGCTATTTTCTGTGGAGAGATTTAAAGAGCCTGGCTTCTTAGTCTAGAAAAGCAAAGGCTGAGAGCAGACATTATTATTCTCTGTTATAACATCAAGAAGGTAAACATTTGAGATGAATGAACTTAGGGACTGCATTGGCACAAAGAAAAAGTGGGTATGAACCGGAAACAAATTTAAAGATTATTAGCTATCAGAGGAATGGATTTCTGCAAAAGCCTTCCAATATGAGCAGAAAAGCACCCAGCTAGTTTTAACATGAAGGTTATGGTGTTTATAAAAGGTTTGATCTGGTGTTATGGAGTGGAACTGATGTCCCAGAAGGGGAGAAGTAGGCATTTTTTAGAGTTTTAGTTCTTGAGGTCTTTTTAATACTTTGTGTACTATACCATAGGCTTTAAAGGGTGTTAATAAAATCTGTTCTTAGCAAAATTCTCCTTAAACAGTAACCCGTCTTAATTTTCAAAAAATAGATAAGAGTTTTTCTGTTTATGGTGATGGTGGTTGTTGTTGTTATTATTATTATAAATCATCATCATCTTCTTCTTGAAGGCAACATGGATAATCATAATGTGTGACAAATTTCAACCAATGTATTTTTTGAAGAAAATTCCAAGTGGCTAAAATTAATTTTTAGCTTGCTAGTTTTATCATATTTGCAATTATTAAAGAAGAGTATTTCTGAATTTGATGAATGTCTGTACATGTACTCATTACTAGAATCTCTATTTATAGTATTGATTTAGAGCTACTGACCTCAAGGTTTATGCTTGCCTGTTGCATTATCATCAACTGCAAAGTTCCGAGGAAAATTATGAATGTAATTCGGGTTTCCCTAGTGTGTTCTACTGGCCTGTCCCATCCATGGTATGTACGTATTTTAGTCGCTGATTGGTCCAGTCATTGCTTAGTTGTTTCTACTGAAGAAACAATTTAGTGTTGGGTATGCTTGAAGTGAAGTACCACTGGTAGGAGCCCTGTTGTGATAGGTGCAACACAAAAGAAGTTGGTCTGTTCATCAGCCAGAAGATGTTACGAGAACCAGATCATTTTATCTGCTTATTGCTGTGTCAGGGTTTGGATCTGCCTTGGTCATTTGGCTTTGTTAGCTACATTTCCTAAATTATCCCTCCTTTCCCTCCCCCAATAAAATTGCATGTTTTTTCTCTTTTTTTACCCATATTTTTTCTTTCCTCTTCCATCTTCCTGGATGCCTTGTTATTTATTCTCTTTAATTTATATGTTGGAAGTAAACCAACTATTTTAATCGAATGGCATTCCAGGCTGTGCACCATAGTTTTTCACTACCTTCTGAGAACTAAAAAGACTTTGTTGATATAAGGCAGCTTTCAAGTACTGCTGGTAGAGCAAAAAGATTTTATATGATCCAAGAAGATTATTGCAATTTTACGTAAAGCGTCCTTAGAAGGGGAATGAAATATGTTATCTTTTAGATACTGTGGTCCGCAGCTGAACAAGGATTTCAGAAGACAGAGTCCAATTCTGAAAAAGTGTTTTCTCTTAAAAACTCTAGTAATTAGGATTAATCTCATTCTCTTGGGAGTTACAACCCCTGCAGGTGTGAACAAACTGTGACAGAGAGGAAGTGCTTATTTTACAAAAAAAAAGGAGGATGATAATACAAAATGAAATTTACTCACTGGATACATAGGGAAAAATGCTGTCATGATGATAGAACCACAATCCAAAATCACCTACATGAGTAATGAGGAAAATATGGAGGAAAAATAATACTTTGCAGTACTAAAAATCATGCTATTGCTAGTTTGTAAAAAGAAAAGACAAGTCAGTGCTCTATGTATATGAATACTTGCCATTCTTGTTTTTCTTGACCCCTCATTGAAAGGTGAAAAAAAAAGGAGTGAGGTTGTTTTGTGTGAGTAACATTTGAGTTAGCATCTGTTAAGAGAAGTTAGGACATTCAGACTTCAAAGCAATTGTTCCGAAATTTCCGCAAATTCAAACAATCATCACTGCACTAGCATCAAGGGGTATGATATAAAATGTATTTAATGTTGTGGTTTGGCTTTTTGTTTATTTTTTTCAAAAACATGGAGCAAAAATACCTATCTATACTCCAGCTAATCCTTCACACATGTGCCTCCATAATAGTCTGGAGTATATTTGCTTTGTGGAATAAGCTGAAAAAGGCCTTGTCATAAACTGTGTGTTTCATTGTGTATTTAAGAAAGCAAATTGTTTTGAACTCCCAAGAAAAGCTGTAAGATGGGTGGATAAAATGAAAAGCAAGTAAAAAAGTTACCAGAGGTAGCCTAAGCCTCAGATGTATGTTTTACTGGATTGATGCTGATTTAGGAAACATTCTTACTTATTTTGTTATGGTTATAATAGATCTGCAGAATCCTGAGAGGCAGCAGCCTGGAGTTAGGTACAGATAACATCCTAAGATATCACGAACAATAATAGCTAATATTACTCTTTGTGACATATAGTGGAACAGATTCTCTTACTTGCTGAATCATTAGATTATTTTGTAAAAGAAACACTGAGAATCATGACATAAATTAAATTCTACTTCTTGAAGTAAAAAAGCATCTCTTCTACAGTGTAAGGGCTGAATATTGAACACTCTCTTTGTTGCATGCACTGAAGAGCGTAAGATAAGAGGAGATGAGGAAATACAACAGCGTCAAGAGAAGCTACCTTTGGAGGTCTTGCTCATGGCCATCAACTAGAATGCTATGATAAGAGAGATTTTCTTTTAAGGTCTGTTTCTATCCAGAAAATGTCAAAAGCAAAACATCACCTCAGCTCAGTCAGAAATTGCTTTAGTTTTGTTCTTTTTTTAACCTGCCGTTGGCATAATGGGAAGAAGAAAATAATTTCATTTTAATTCAAAACATTTTGTTTAATTAAACTGAATCAAACTGTACTTTTAAATACATTTGCTCCATGCCAAACAGCTTCTTTTGTCAGTGTACAAGACTTAAACACCAACGTTGTCAACAGGAAGGTTGGAAAACAAACGAAATGCAGTACCTTTACAGAAGCTGCAGACAAGAAAACGGTAACATTGGTATTACACAATGGTAACATGAAAAAAATCAGAACATAACAGAGAAAATAAGTCATGATTTTTCTTCTGATGCCCATTGTAACTTCAACTTTCTTTAGAAAAAAGCACATTTCTAACTATCCCTGTTACAGAAAAAAGCTTGGAAACCTAATTCCACATATGTTTTTTAAAATGCCCATAAAAATATCTATTAGGTATTTTTAATCTTATTTTAGGAAGTAAAAAATGCCTTTTGGCGCTTGAAACATTATCTCCTTTTCTTTGGCTTTTTGCTACTTTGGAAGTGTTACATAGTGTCAAGGTGAATAATGTGTGAATCACAGTATTGTCACTGCTACATCTAGAGAGACAAAGGTCCATGGAATTCCTGTCTTGTTTTGTAGTTTACTTGTGCTCTGTAGTTACAGCAGTAGTCTGGGGTGGCATATAATCCAGGAAAATAACCAGACATCTTTTCAGAAGCTAGATTCATAGTAATAAATGGCTTTTTTTTTTTTTTTTTTTTTTTTTATCACTGTTTTCCATAACGACTATGTTGAAATAGGGCAGAGCTGCTGATGGAAATGTGGAAGGCTATGTTTCACTCACTTCCCATCTCTTTGGCAGAAGGAGGAATTAGTACAAGATATTTTACACTGCCTAAATCACACTGCCCTGTGCTTCTGGGTTATCGTGTAGAGTGGAAACTTAACCTGGTGGACAGCACAGCCCTTTGGAGAAGTGTCTCTTTCTTCATTAACCTTGGATGACAGCTGAGAGAGAATAGCTACCTTGGGTTGGACCGTCCTTTTCCTTCCTTCCTTCCTTCCTTCCTTCCTTCCTTCCTTCCTTCCTTCCTTCCTTCCTTCCTTCCTTCCCCTCATTCCTTGCACACCTTGGAAGTTGCTGCTGATGCAGATGATGGATTACAAACCTATGTAAGTAAGAGACTATTTTTTTTTTTACTCTAGCCACCTCATCTGTCCATGTATTACCCATTTACCTTCCTCAGCACTAATTTGAGTATTCAGGACTTAGGAGTCACTTCAGACCACCAATTTTATTTTCAAAATAGCAAGCAATCCAGCAGGGTGCAGTTTCTTTTTATTTAAACCACAGCCACTGTATTCAACGGTTACCACAGAACAGCACTTGCAAGGGAGCTTCTGTCCTGCAGCGAGGACGGTTGGGCTGGCAGTGCACACCGCACAGCTGGAAGGCCGGTGCACCACTGCTCAGAAACAGCTTACTTCCCAAGCCAGTCAGCATCTTCCCCTTCTCCTTCAGCACTCCACCGCTGTGATTTCAAACTGCCAGTACCTTTCCAGAAACACCCCAATAGGGGATTTTCTGCTTAGATGCGAAACTCATTGTATTAAATATCTTCGCCATATCACACCATTGGTTTTTAAGCAGTGATATCATCAGGGAGTCTGCTTTAAACCAATGGCATAATTTGGCTCTTTAGCAGTAAGGTTTGTTCAAGCAAAAGCAATCTCCGTTACAGTCACAAGAATGCTTCCATGCTGAAGGAATGAACGCGCTTTCTATTTTAAACCTGACTTTGAATTGCCATCCTGCCCATCTCAAAATAAAAGTTTCAACAACTCCATATTTCTTATTGCGTGCCTAACACATTTGAGTGTAACTGGGACAAGAGCATTGAAATGCAAAAGCTTGGGAAAATGAGATGATATTTTCTTTCTCAGAGCAACTGCAGCATTCATGCTGAGAAACAGATCTGTGCCCCACAATTAATCTCAGTAAATGTTACTGCAACCCCGTGTCATGAAGTCCTACATATGTCAGATAACTTGTAGTTTAGCTCAGTCTTTAAACCACTATAAATACATGCCTTAACAAAAATAATTAATTCAGGAGATGGTCTTCATTGTTTCCTCTCTTTCACCGCCCTGGCACTGTGATCTGTCTGGGTGTACACCAGAGACCCCGGAGGCACAGAAAACAAGTTTTGCTATGGGCACTTGTTCCCAGGCCAAACAAGAGGAATTAGATGTTTTTAAGGGAGTAATCATAGAGGGATCACCTAGTTTTACACAGATGATGGCACGAAGTACTTCCAGCAGGATGTGTAAGATCCAGTGCGGTTCCTGAGAGAAGGGTACAGCATACGGCAGCATGTTGGTGGAGCAGCAAGCAGTCTGTTTGCAGCTATCTCAGCCCCAGATCCTTATCAGGATATCTTTTATAGACATGCAGATCCTGCAGAGAAAAGCAGCGTTAGTAGCTGTAATTGCTTCCTATGCTGGAGTAGAACATTTAAAGAAATACTGTATAGAAAATAAAAACATCAGAGCTGCATCTGATGAAGAATGGCGACAACCGGTGACAGCCTTTTCCCATCACCAGATTGTGATTTTATGTTTAGATTATGGAAAAATCAGTAATGTTTTAAAACACATAATCTCATATATGAAGCAGTACATATTAAAGGAGCTATTAGACAAGACAGAAAGTTTGGACAGACTATTCAGGTTTTTAGTCTGTAATTTTACTGGGAATTCTTGCCCCACCCACTTTTTTTTTTTTACTTTATTATGTCTTTCTCTTGCAGTGGACATGAAAGTCTGTTTAAATACTGCTTATTGAAATGAGTGGTGTTGAAATTTTCTATTCAACCAACTTCTTACTACCATATTTTTTTCAGAATTATATGTTTCTTGGCTAGATTAGCAAACACTTTAAAGTAGTCAATTTGCTTGTTGTTTGTGTGGTTTGAAAATGAGCAGAAGTATGGAAACTCTCTGTTGGATAAACTTTGTAATTCTGTTTTACACAGTTTTGCAGATTCTAATATTCTCTCAGAGGTATAATTTAAGATATCCACCCAAATACAGTGATAATGAAAATAAGCAAGTGCTTCCTTAGGAGGTTCACAGATAATTTTCCTCTTTTTTATCAGTCAGCAAAATGCTTTACATGTGTTACAGAAGGAAACAGTGCAACATCTACCAAGCCTTAATTGAAGATCTTCAAAAGCTACCTGGATTGGTCCTTGACAACCAGCTGTTACTGGCCCTGCCTGAGCAGGTGATTGGACCAGATGACCTCTAGAGGTCCCTTCTCACCTCAACCATTCTGAATCTGTGGTTCTGTGGTGGTATGATATCATTCCCTTAATCCATTAGTGAGCATGTCGCCACTCTAAATTTAAAACACACTGACCTGCTATAGTATTTATTGCATACCTTTATGTTGAAACATAAGGATGGCTTGTTTGGGTTTTTTAAATATTAAAATGACTGCATTCTCTCAGTTTAGAGAGTATAGATGTCTTCTCTTTATAAGCACCTGATGCTGAGCCCAATCACACCAACATAGTTCAGGAGCAGCTCACTTGTTTCTAACATTACAGTAGCATAAAAGCTGAAAGGTGATGGAAAATCTTGTCTGCTGTGCATATTTTTCCCTGTGTCATAATTTAAAAAAAAATACTGTTTATTGCTGAGCAAATCATACAAGTCCCTGCCGTGGGGGGTGGGGTTTCCAGATTTTCTGAGCTGTCTTCAGTGGTGAGGAAGACTGGTGTCCCTTGTGTGCTTCATTTGGGAGTCCTTTCTGTATAAAACCAGCAGATTACACCTGTAATCTAGGGTGATTTTTAATGATTTTAAATAGTTGTTTACTCACAGGTGCAAAAAATTGGTTTCTGTTGAGCAGCTTTACCTGTGAGAAAGAGCTTGATCTCTGTACAGACCTGAGTACACATCTGTGCTATAGATTTTAGTGTTGTGTGGAGATACTAGAGTGAATTTTAAATAGCTAGCTTGGATAGTCAATGCAGTCTCGTCACAAAAGCACAAAGCTCAGTTCAGGGTCACAACTCCACCATGTGTGGAATTTGTGCTGCTTAGAATGAATTCTTCTGATAGTCAAAAAGCTTATTTAAAGCAAAAGTGTAGCTGCACCAGATCTTGTTATAGAAGTAGTGTCACAACTGCTGACACTATTCCCCAAAGGGGGAGCAGCTGACAGCCATCCGAGGAACCTCTCTAGATACAGCAATCTGGGGAGAGAGAGTGTCCTCTTCTGCAGTTCTCTGTTCCTGTAGAGTGGCTGAGCAGGCTACTCATAAACCTAGCCCAAGTGGTGTCGTTTTTAGTGTGATGGAGCAAACTTTTGCTTCTTTAACAGGCCATGGAACTGTACCTAGCAAAAAATAAAGAAAAAAAAAAAGGGCATTTTAAAGTATGTTATGAAAATTAAAGAAATGTTTATGTTCTGGTCTTGAGTCAGAGTTGTATTTTGGCAGGAGGTCTCAGAATATGGTGGGTATGATGGCAGTATAGTAAGTGTGATTTTCAGCTGAGGAAAATTTAACACTGTCTCTGTGACTGAGAATCAGATGGAAGTGTCAGTTTTCACTTACCTTTTTATCACAAAAGCAAAGCAAGGACATGTTTCTCAGGGTGTGCCAAACTGGGCACTCATTAGAGGGCAAAAAAAAAAGATTCAGCAGTAAAATATACTGGGCAGGACAGGACAGGAGAACAGAGTGGTGAGCGTATTTATAGAAGCCATAGATTATCATCCCTGGTACATCTCAGAGTCCAGCCGTGTCACTGGAGATAGCCATGTGTTTCTGTACTTTATGCTTACTTTATAACTTGTGTTTGCATTTTACCATGTCAGTCATTACAAACTTCTAAGGCAAATGGAGATTTCAGTCTGGCAAACTTGCCATCCTCTTAATACATGAAGTTTCACATTGCTTCTTCAGTATGGGCAGATGTGAATCAAAGTCCTGGCGCCAAATATTTTTAAGTTCTGGAATAACTGAGATCCAAATATTTCATTTTGGGCTTGTTTTTCCCACTTTCACTTTGTGGTTCTCTTATGTGAGCAACAAGGGCTTTTTTAGATATCTGTGGGGTGTAGCAGGACAAGCAGGCTCCTAATTCTGGGGAACAGAAGAACCAATGGGCTTCGTGCCACCATTTTGTTTCCTGTGGTGCTCTCCTGCCCAGGACTGACTCCTCTTTGTCAGTTCCCATCTCAAGCCTTTAAGGGAAATTACTATCAGGGTTTTTTTGGTAGCTGCGTAAAAAAAAGAAGACTTTACTGTCTATCTGTCAGGAGAGGGGATTAGGTAAGTGGGAGCAGCAGAGAGCTCAGCAAAACTGCTTGGCTAAAAAGAGAGTTCTTCATAACTTGAGATAGCAGTGCTCCTCTTTGTCCCAGCAGAAGTGTCTCCTGTTCCTGTCCCTTCTGTTTCAATATTATGTTTAATGCAACGCTAGAGGGAAGGGCATGCCCTTATTCCTTTTAATGCCATTAAGTCTAAATCCACTACCTTTAGAAATAGTACAAGGTTAGCGGTGGGATTCTAGGTTGATGTTGTGAAACTGTGGAGTCATAATGCTATACCTCCAAACTTCCCTAAGGTAGAGCAGTAGGATTTCAGTTGATTCAAGGTCCTAACTGTTTGTGCGTGGCACTCAAATATGTTACTGGGCTGTGGAAATAAAGTATCAGGCACTTCCAGTCTTAAGTGCTGCTGTAAACAGTAGCTCTTGTGCTCACTGGGAATACACTACAAATGCACTTCTCCTTCCTTACATTTTGAAATAATTTTAGAAATTATCCTGTAAATTCCATGCACTGCAACTCCATTCTGGCAGGTCACAATTTGTGAGAAAATGGGAAAATTAACTTTTTGATCAAGGAGGAGAAGAGGAGGAGACTGAACTGTCTCAGTCCTACCAGTAATTCCACATTTACTAAACTTTTAAGCTTAATAGTAGTCACATTCATCCAGGCAGAGGAATTTTCTTGATTAACATTAGGTGTATTGGAAAGCATTGGAGCATCAAGCCTGAATGAGCATCAAGCCTGAATGAGCATTTAAGTGACCATGAAAGTGCCATGGAGAGGGTTCTGTTAATGTTTCTTTTCACTTAGCAGTGGCCTCCTTAAATGTGAGGTTATCCCAAGCATTTGTTGTTGAAAGGAGGAATGGAAAGCAGAGATCAGCTGTTGGACCAAGGGCCCTGACCATTGCCTTTTAGACAACATAAGAACTGAGCTGGATTTTATATGCTAGGCAGTAATAGAAACCCTTCCCTCACTGGACATTTTTTTGGGTGGTCACTTTTTCTGGGAGTGCATTATGGAGGGTTATGTGATATATTGTAAATAGTTCAGATGTTGATAATGAAGCCAGTGCTACTCCCATCAAAACCGATGGCAAATTGGTCTACTCCATCAGAAGATGGATTGAGGTTTAAAATTGTTTGAGAGGAGAAGACTGTTCCTTTATGATTTTTCTTTTCTTATTACTCCCTCTTTTCCCTTTTCAATGCCATTACCATATGGATTTAATCCTGTTCCATGTCCATTAGGCACTAGTGCTGCATTAACGTGAGCTGGCTGTATAAGAACCTCCCTGGTGTATGGTCCTAGCTCCCATGGCATGTATAACAAAAGCAGCTTGGTTCCCCATGGCTTCTCTCATTCACTCCTAATGTATTTACCCACCCTGCCCACTTTTTCTAATCAGTTTTATCGCTGCCTATATTAATGCTGCCCCTGAATAATGACTGGAGTTGGAGACATGAAGTATTGAAAATTGACTCTGAAAAGACCAGAAGCTGAAAACACCTTGCTGAGGGTCATGTGTTCGTCTTAAGAACTGTAATCTAGCACTATGCAAAGATTTTAAATTATCCAATTACCAAAAAGAAGAAATTGTACAAATAATTATATGTTTAAATGATCGTAAGAATCCTTTTTCCCTCTCCCAAGTACTGTAATTCATTGCGTCTTTGCTGATTACTTTTACAGCCTGTTTTTTTCATTTGGCAGTTTTGCTATATTTCATGAATATAACAGTAATACTTTAGTGTGAGTCCTTTTTTTTTTTAATTTGATGAACATGAATTGGTTTTTTTTCATTTTATATTGATCTACAGAATGCAATATAATATTTCCTCAGTATTCATATTGAAATTGTCAGATGTGTATGTGCACTGTTGAAATCATTGTAGAATGTTAAATAAATTGTGACATCTGTGAGCAGCCTAGAATGACCAAGGATGACTGCAAGTTTGTGGAGAGTCAATGTAATGGCATGACGAATAGCCAAGGAAACGTGAAATAATTTTCAAACATGCCCATTTTTTCCCCCATTCTGTACCATACACTCTTACCCTCCAAAATGAGCTTGTGCATTTTAAGTAGTGCGTATGTAGTGAATTTGTAAAATGCAGAGCTGATAGTTTCTACTCAGGAAGGAGCTCTTCCTTTCAAAACACACTTACAGAGAAAGGACAAAAATTTAAGAAGACATTGTTTATGTAAATATGCACACCTGTCTCAGGATCACCATAATCAGAGGTGCACGTGTGTAACCAGTTTGCATGTTTACTTCAGAGGAGACTGTACCAGCCACCTCTGCTGAAGACGATGAGCTCAGAGAATGACGGTGGGGGACGGCGGCCAGATCTGTCCCGGTGTCTGGTTGGTCTCGGGCAGGTCCGTTGCAGGCTCTTGGCCACGCGTCTGCCTGGTGGGTTTGCATTGCTGCCCAGTGCTGGGCACCCCAACAGGAGCTCGCTGCAGAGGCTCTCAGCAGAAGGTCATCTCTCCTGGGGGCCCTGAGGAAAATGAACAGCTGGTCCCATCCTCCAGCAGTTCTCCAATTGTGGAGTTTACTGCTATACTTTAATGGGAATTACTGCAGACGGAATGAGACTCAACATACATATATAGGGTACATGTCTGTCAAAAAAATAAACAGGGAATTCTGCAAGTTGCATTCAACAGAAAGCTTTAATTCAGGACCTGTTGTGGTCCAAATCCACTGAGGAAACTTTTGTATACAGTTTATCCTTTTAGTAGCATTATCCTTATAAAGGAACACGGGGGAAAGCCAAAACGAAAGCAATTCTAGTAGGTGTTTTGTATAAAGATATTTACTACTAAACTAAAGAATCTGATGTATAATATAGGAGTTACTGTATTAAAGTTGCTTAATTCATGAACCACATTCTGTTTTATTTTATAGCTGGATAGGATCTTTCTGTTACCGAAATATTTAGTAGAATAGGTAACCCATTACTTTTCCATGTTGTAAAATCTAACATGTTCCTACAGTAGGGGATAATACTGATTATTCATATATACATTTGTTTAATCTTCCCTAATGTGTATGTAGTGCATCTGTTACTGCATCAGGAACATAGTTCTCTGTTGTTAATTTTCCTAAAATAAATGTTGAAATACTGTCACAAGAAATGATATGGGTAAATTCCATTTCATTCGTGCAAGTGAAATGATCATTGCATCTCAGAAAATCTCTAACTCATATTCTTCCATGGAAACAAAATCTTACTGAGGGGTGGAGAGTTCCACTAGGAATTTTAATACCAAAAAAAGTTAATTTCTCTTTTTTTGGGGAGGGTTGAGTGGGGACACTCCTGACTATAGTATGCTCTAATTGCAAATCAAAGACAGGCAAAAGAGTGTGACACCAAAAAGATAAAAATAAAACAAATTACTTACAGTCTGAAGCCATGATCTTATATGCAAAGGTAGGAACTATTTTTGTTGGCTTTTTTTTTGAATATGCAAAGTGACTGGAGGCTAATAGTAATAATTATTAAAATCAAATTGCATTGTATTCTAACCATTGCAATCTTTACAGTCTTACAGGTGAGATCCCAGGCACTGAAATCAAGGGAAAAAACTCCACACTAAATGCCTTAAATGGGGCAAAATTATTCCCTGGGAGTAATTTGGTCTCTAACACTGTTTTGTTCTCTGATACAGAATCTGGATTAACTTATTTCCTATAATGTCTAGATAATGCTAAAACCTGGAGATTTCTAACATCACAAGGTGTTCTTGGTAATTAATGATGTGGCCTTGAGCACTGTTGCATGGTAGATATGCAACCATGGTAGATATGGTTGCATGGTAGTTGCTGTTTTCAGGCAGGTATTGATCAGACAGAATTTAGGTCATACTTGTAGGAGGGTGTGGAAGAATAATCTTTACCAGGCAAAGCCTCATGCAGCAGCCTGTTTGGTAAGGTTACACTAGGCTTATTTTTTATTTTCTTTCATGAAAAATAACTCCTGCTGTCACAAGGTCAGTTCCTTTGCAGTGCCATCTGCAATATATTCAGCGTTCCTTGTAGTCACTGAAAGGTTTTTCTCTGCCCATTGCGCCGGGGAAGAAAAAGAAAAGCTTTTCAGAGTTGAAGTTTAAGCATGGCTTGCTCAGTTTGAAATATTTACATTTGATTCACTCAGCTCACAAATTACAGCTCTTGCTCTATCTTTTGCCTCTAAGACTTTTCAGCTGCATAACAGAGCTCCAGCATTGTGGATAGGGAACTGAAGATAGATGACATATAGGAAAAAAATATAATTTTATATATGCCAGAAGGCAACAGAAGATTTGACTTGGAGATGTTCTCAATCAGATCTGAAGAGCAAAGTAAATGTGGAGGATCAGCAGTATAAAGAAGTAATGAATAGCAAATTACGCATAGTTGTCATAAAGCAATGCTTAAGCTCTTCTACTGCTGAAATAGGATTGTGTGGCTGAGTAAATGAAAATGCAGAATAATATCATTAATTTATATACCATTTTGCAAATTTCTGGCATGCTTATTGCTTTACATAGCTCAGTCTGTGCTTACAAGTTTGCTCAAATTCAGGCACCTTACAGATGGGCAGTAGGTAACAGTTTCATAGCATACTGCAAAACAGTGGGAAGGAGGGGGAATTTTGCCAAAGATATTGACATAAACCTCTAAAGAAAAATGCTGCAGAGCAAGCAAGAAATGCAGTTTTAAATACATATGGATGCATTCATACATGAGCAGGCTATGTGTAATCTATTTCATCTGTAGTTAAGCTGGTAGGATGAAAAGGTATGATTTTACTGATTCTAGGCATCGCAGACCTGATGCATACAATCCTTACATCTTCCTTTGAGGCAAAGCAGAGGCTTTGGAGAAAACTGCTTTTAGGGCAAGGAGATTTTTAAAGGTTATGAATATGTAGCCTGGAAGGCTTAAGTTTATAGATGAAACTATTATGGCTGGATATGGAAGAATAACCTGCAGCCAGAAATAGTGCTCACAGCCTGGCATTTCAAACATATCACATTGCTGGTCATTTTTTCAACATGTAGGGCTATAGCCAAGTGTCAAATTTAATTGCAGTCACTGTATATTATCGGTATGGGACTAGATGATGAATTTTTCACTCATGGTTGTGAGCAGTTAGTAAATTGGTAAGCTGGATTTGCAGTGAATTCTCAGGTACTTGCAGATCCTTAAAATTCTTCACTTTTTCAATTAGAAATAACAATGATGGCTTTTGCTCACTTCTTTTTCCCTTTTACTGTGTCTCTTCCTTTTATCAGAGAAGGTAATAAAAGAAAGCAAAAATGAAGGAACATCCACTGACTTTTTATATTTCCAATCATTCAGCTGAAATATAATAATCCAAGGATATTGTCCAAGCCTTTTAAAATAAGACTCTTTTATTGAATAAGGAATTTCAAATTATTTTTTCCCAAGCCCCATTCATTGGTCTTCAATGACTCTCTGTGAAGCTGGCTTCAGCCCCACAGTAACTTCTGTAATTCCTTTCCCATAGGAGATCATCAAAGACTGAAACTTTGAGACGAGAATTGCTGATCATGTTTTTCTTCCATCTGATTTGGGTGGGATGATAGCACGTGCATTATAGAGTTTAGAGGCTGCCTAGCCTCTAAACGTGGCATGGCATTTTGCCACAGACATGGCCATAGACCATGGCCACGGCCATTTTCTGAATATTTGTACTGGCTTGTGGTGGTGGCAGTGGGTGGTGGTATCATTTTGATCAAGCAAAGGCTGAATATCTAATTCATTTTGTCTGGTTTGCTTGTTTCTCAGTTGAATCAACAATGACTCAGTAGCTTCAGTGTAACAATGATTATTGAGAATTACTTCAGTGTGCACTTTGGAATACAAATACGTATCCAGAGTTTAATAATCAAGCTTTATATGGGTACGCTATGACACTGAGAAGTTGAATACCTTACTCAGATCCATGCCAAAGCCTACACCAGCTTCCTGAGGGCTGGGAACTGTCATCACATTGTACATAACAATGATTTTAAGGAATTGCCACTAACTCTTCCAGAAGGCATTTTTTTTAGATCAATTGCCACTTTAAATATAAAATAGATACTTAAAAGACTTCTCTGGAAAGCATCACAACCACATGAAAAACTGACACACTTTTTCAACATTATCAGAAAAAATAAAGCCAAAGGCATGTGTTTTCCTTGGCCTGACATAAAGCATAATAAGGGAAACATTATATTCACCTTAGAGAGTGGTAGGTAGGTGGAAGAACTTAGTTTGGTCAAGAACATCTGGACTTTTTGGAGGTGGCTAAGGAGTACTGCTTATGGCTTGGGAATAACCTAGCAACATGGCAAAATTCTGTTATCTAGAGCAAAGGAAAGATGTACTGTTGTGACACACGATCAGTATATGTGATCACAAACATGTACACCAACATGTTTGCTGATACTACTTTCTGGGATAAGCAGTGACAGAAAGCAAGGCTTCAAATGATTTTTCAAGTGGATTGATGGAAATCTTAATAACTTCAACCAGTACTTTTCCCTGTTTTCAAGTATTAGTTCATGTAACATTAGAAATGAGTTATGAACAGGATAAATTGTGTCAGTTACTTCTATTTCCACTTTAAATATTGCCTCTTTTAAAAGAGCCTGTTGCAATTATTTTATTTCATAGAATATTCAGATATTGACAATTACAATTTAGAGTCTAATTCTTCTGCAGCTATGTTACTTTAAGGACCAGAGGTCAGACGAAATCTGAGGTCTATAGTACATATTGCTGGAAATCCATTTCCAGGATAGCAGAAAAAATGCATTTACTGCATCTGTAAATGCTCACTCAATACAAGGTGACATCAGGTGATTTTTAGCCATTTGAACTTTTGCTTCTGTTTGTTCTCTTGCAGTGAATAAGAATGATTGGAAAGGTTCTCAGAAATGTTTAAATTTTCCCCACTATTTAAAAATAAGAAATGTCAGAAACACCTGTTCTGATTCTTATTTTTGGAATACTTACTGGAAATCTTAAAGATGTATATTGCAAGTTCTCACACTTTAAGATGAGAGACAAAAGTGTTAACAAAAAATCTCTTCTCCAAAATGTCAGTCATTGGAGTTGCAGAATTTTTTAAAGAAACAAAGAATTTGTGTTTCTAACAACAACAAAAAATTCTTTTATTTATCCAACTTTTATTTCTTGGTTTTCATACTGTCCTTTTTTTCTTGAGTTGCCTTGTCATTGTAGCTTACTAAGGTAAACAAACTTTGAATATTAAGTGGAAAAAAGTAGGAAAGTAGAGCTCATTCTTCCTCAAAAAAAAAAAAAAAATTTTCATCCTTCTTGATTTTTTACACAAGGCAAAGAAAAAGAGGAAAATACCAGCCTAGTTCTGTGTTCCTTGCTGGTCCCCTTTATAGGCAGTTCTTTACTTATTAGAGGACATCCAGAATGACTTTGAATGCAATGTAAAAGATTTTGCAGAAAACTTGCCTGCCCCTTTTGCACATCCAGCCTTGGTTGTAGCTTAGATCCCTAAAATGTGAGGGATTAGGATTTGTCGTTTGCTTTTTGCCTCCCAGGTAGCGGACAATGCACATTGGTAACGTACTGTACTGTGCTGATATCAAATACAACACAAAAAGCACCATGATTTGTTCAAAACAAATCACCACTGCCAATAATTTGTGTGGGATGAAATGTACACTTTTTTGTGGGTCTTTCTGACATTGAAGTGAACAAACCCGAGCTTTTATTTCTGTGGAATATCTGCTGGACTGGACCCTTTCTGGTGGATACTCATGTACTCTGTCAGAAACCACTTTAGAGCAAGTCTGTATAAATAAGCTATTTAATGGATAAATGGGTTGAAGTTAATACTGTAGATGTTGCATAGACTACTATTACCCTACATATTTTAAGGCATGAAAGTTGGAAAGAGAAGAGTTAGAAAACGATTTTGTGTTATAAGCACACCAGAGCATTTGTTATAAATGATAATTCAGATCTTTTACTTACAGATATGAGGCATATAGTGCATAGACTATTTGACCTGTTTTTGATAAAACGGAGAAATGATAAAGCTGGAAAGAATATCTTCATAGTGTTCATTGCCTCAGGATTGATTTAGATTTATGCAGCATGGCATGTATTTTATAAGATTAGCTTATTTTTCTTAGTATCAGAATTGGCTTTTTACCTAGTCACAGTTACAGTTTCATCTCTGTAAATAAAACCAGCTGCAACAACATGTTCTGTCCTTTCTGTGATTATCCTGCAACCCCAGTTGTATTGGATACCAATGAGTTTTGCCCATTTACTCTGATTTTGCAGTAGTTTATTCAGATTGTGTGTGTCATGCTCATCGTTTTCCTGTATTGTTCATGTTTCTACAGCTCATTTCTTGTGTTTTGCTGTTTAAATAGCATGATTCATCTGTAGCTGTCACACCAGTTTACAAGAATGTTACTAAGAATCACATTTTATCTTTAGAGAAAAAAAAGGCTGAGAGAAGTTGAGTGATGTGAAGGTCAAAGGCAGCAAGAGATTTCAGGTCTTTTAATTTGCATACACTGCCTACCCGGTCATGCTATTAGATATGATACACTATCCTTAAAATAACAGTGAAAATCTAGAAAAGAAAATCATCTAACCTAGAACCACATGCCTCTTTGTGTGTGTGTGTGGATGTAGTATGCTATAGAGTTCAGTAATTAGGAAAAGAGGTGCACCCTCCCTTAACCTTTAATAGTTTGCACACGGTTTGATGGAGATACAGAATAAGTGTGCAAGGTTGGGGTTAGATTAGTTTGGGATGGATGCGCAGAATTTTTAAAGATGTATGACACTACCTCTTACACAGCCAGAGACTGAGTGGTTTTTTCTCACAAGACAGTGGTAGTGCACCTCAGGTAGAAGCGACCACAGACTTTGTGGTATCATATTGCGTGACGATTCGAGGTATGAGCAAGAGTCCTGCAAGAATTGTCTTTTGATCATCAGTCACTATTCTTTTCTGGATGATATTGGAACTGGAGACTTTTGTCCGCTCGCTAAAAAGCAATTAGTTACTGGCTGAGTCTGAATATTCTTAATTATTTAGGTTTGTGTTATATCAGAAGAAAGACTATCTGAGTCAGAATATGCTTACGGATGTTTTCTATATCTTTAGAGGAAGAGATGATCTGCTCTTGCTTAAATCAGCTATGTTTTGTCTGTATACATCAGTTCAGCATCTACCAGCACCTTCAAAATAAATTCTTGCAGAAGCTGAAGTAATCTAAGTAATCTAGTAAGTAATCTATAGCTGGACTGTGCAAAAGAACTTTGGAACTAAGTTGGAGTTTATGTTTTTGTGCTTGTAATACTGGAATGATTTCTTTTGTGTGTTAAATTTATTTACACCTCCAACCTAAAGTACAGTTTTGCCCTTTTGGGCCTTTTGAGAGGACCAGTCACTAAAAATTATGAGGTAGCTAGAAATGGGATTTATGGTCCACGTTCACTGTTGGCTAATATATTTTTTTCAGATCCATTCAGCTTATGCAAGGCCCATGTAATGTGCTGTTTTATTCCCCAGCAGACAGACATAGAGAAATACTATAACCTTAAGAGAATGTTTGAGGTATCCTACATTTTTATGAGAAGTTGTTTTTGTTTCCATTATGTATGAAATGAATAGTATTTGCTATAATACACTGCATATGGTCTTAATTCTGCATGGTCTATGCAGTTAAAATTTTCCATAGAAGACATTTTTGACTCATCAAGACTTGCAAGAGTAGGTCCCATGGATCTTAACAAATAAGAATATACAGCAACTGAGAACAGCCAGAACTTCACAAAATCATTAGTTGACACTTTGCAGAATGCAGAAAAAGTCTGTGTTCTGCTCAAAGTCTAATTATTGTATTTCAAAATTTTGAGACACTAATAAGGACTTATTGAGCTTTTGCAAGCCTATTGCCAGTAGGCAATTTATTATTCAATAAATCCTCCACCCATAATCAGATAGCTAATGGGAAGTGCTCCAGACTTGAAGTAACAGCATGTTCTTTCTCTGTTAGCACAATGTTTGCATTAAAAAGATCAATCAGAATATTTATTAGCACAATATCTACAGAAGAATATTCTGATTGACTCCGGATTGCTGGAAAATTACATATTTTACATCAAGCTTCAAAATATGCCCCCTGGACTTTGGCCATGGGCTAGTTTTTGTCCTAATTTTATCATCAGGCCAAGAATTTTCTTGTTTCTTTTTTCTGTTTCTATTGTTAATGTATACTGAACTTCTTCCTCAACAATAAAAATCTGAAGTTTGTCCTTTATGTCTTCCTTCTAGACATACACTGCTTTGCACGGTATCTCCCTATAGCTTCTTTAAGCTTCTCTGCCAGCTACCTTAGCTGTGGGAACAACTCTCACATGGTATTTCAGCAAGTGTATTGCCAAGACAGAGCTGGAGTCTGGGGCTGCTCTATAGACACATGTGACTCCTTTGTTGAGATAAATGCAGAAGGGTATCACGAAGTTGCTGAAATCAGGGCATTGTACCCAGAGAATTACCATTCAGTTTCTATAGATGGAGGAGTAGATAGATTATTTTGATTTTTTTCTTTCCCCACTAAGCTTGAGCTTACCATTTCATTAATAGAAATACCTCATGGCTCTGATTAATTAAATGTTAACTCTCGTATTTCATTAGTCCTCGCTTGTATTGGCAACCTTAGCCCACATAAAATTGAGAGCACAAATTAAAAGACCTGTTTGTTGTCCAGTTCTTTTGTTAGACATGGTTACTTCTTGTATGAATATGCTTACTGAGTTGTTGTGGCTCATCTTGCAGCAGGTAGACTGGAAACAGACAAACTAGAGTCTAAAATTGCGTTCAACTGTTAATAGATAGTTTATATTTATATCTTAGCCTATAGCTAATTTGTTTCTGTGTGAAAAGTGTTGGAACTGCACTTGCCACTAAATTACTGTGGATGGTCCTCACATTTTGTAAAGAAGAACATGTGTGCCTGTGTTGCCTTTGGAAAGTTGCCCTGAGTCAGCACACAGTATTGCCAAGTTATTTGTCGATCCAGATAAATTGTGGTCTTTTAGACAAGGTCCTAGATATTTCCTGTGTACTATTCCCTCCAGAATGTACAGGACCCAGAATATGGACTGGCTTGGACAGACCTATGTCTACAGCATTTTTTGAGGTATGCTGCAGTCTGCCTGTGGGTGGATTTTGGAGAACAACTAGCCTCCTCGCTAATTCTGAGATGTAAGTGCAGGCTATAACTGCCAACTGAGACGGTAATTCCAGTGCTGTGGAAGTATGGAGATTTCTCATGACTGTGGACAGATACTGACAGGAAGGTCCTCTCATACCAGTATGTGAAAGTTTAGCAGACACAAGAGACACGTACTCCCAGGGTGCCAAACACAAAGAGCAATGCATGCCATTTACTTACGCACTAATGATAATTTTAGATGCTTAATGTAACAGGTTTCTAACATTTTGATCTCCCCCGTATTTGTAAATATTCATTCTTATGAGATCTCTTCATTCTAAATGAATTCTCAGAAATTAGAAGAAAAGTGCAATACTGGTAATTTAGTCCATGGCTTCATCATGAAAAAACAAAACCCCTTAGATATTTGGGACCTGCTATATTGCCAGATCTATAGGAAATGTGAGAGCTAGTTTTATAAGGCTTCTCAAGACATCTGAGCACACATCATCCAGAATGTGTGCTCACAGAAAGTTTAGAGAGATAATAGACCTTGTATAGGTTATCACTTGGTTTCCATATATCCTACCAGGCACTTGCTTTTAGGATGCCATTTATTTGTTAGACAGCATCGAGGGACATAAGGGTTCAAGTACACATTGAAAAGAAGAGTTATTCATGTCTGGATAATAACAGTCTTTTATTTCATTAGGGTGCACCAAGTATCCTCCTGTCTATCATTTCATTTGCTGGGGTTTTCAACACGACATTAATGCCAGTGCTGGTAATGATGTGTCCAGATTACCTTGGAGATAGGGATGAGAACAAAAAAAAAAAAAAGCAAAGACGAAAGTAGGCTAGAGGAAGTAAATCTTTATTCTCATTGTGTTGCAACTGACTGAGTCACTGGACTTGAAATAAGATCCCTGGATTTGAACTTCTCTCTCATGTCTTGCTTAGCTGAAATGCGAAAGCTTCCCCATATTGAGTCAACTAAAGAGCTTCCATTAATGCAAATTTGTTTGAAATTAAGCTTCCATGCTGCATGCACAGGGAAGAAAAAGCTGGCAGATTTCAGTGGCAAAAACTGTGCATGGATCTATGTGCATCTGTAGGGTCCTAAATCAACTTTGTAATCCAGTTTTTATACACACATGAAAATCATCATTGCTGAGATGCAATTCTCTCATGGAGTGCTCATTGCGGTGAGGTCCTGGCCTGTACATCCACAAAAGCTGCTTCTTTTTGAACATGACAATTAATGCCAACTGCAGGAGATGTAACAATTTGCATTTGTATAATACTAGCTTAATTTTTCCCTTGAGCAAGGACTTCCAAAACCACCTTAGTACTCTCGAAAACTGTATGGGTGGTTTTCCTGCCAGCCATTCCTCACTTCTAATTTAATCCTTTCATACTCTTGTACTAGACCACCATGACAGGATTTTCCTGCTGCCCCAAAATGTGTATTCTTGCGAGGATATTGATTCCCTTCAGCTCCATGAGTAAGTGCGGTGAGCTTACCAGATATCCAGTGTCTTCGATCACTCAGGGTTTCATTTTACAAGATATGTCTAGCCATCTACCACGATTCTTACATTATCAGAAGATAAGACGAGATCTGCAATACTGGTAAGAGGACTCTCAGACCTCTGTTTGGAAGCCACACCCTTTTCCATTCTTGGACTTAAATGGAGGAGCAGGGAGTAAGTGTTGTCAGCCAAGATGAGGATACAACTGCCATGCATCTTTAATGATTGCACTGCTTTTTCTTCTGCCCTCCACTGTGTTGCTTTCTAGGGTACCTGTCCTGAATATATTGTGAGCATTATTTATGTTTACTGGGGGATATAAATTGCAAGCATACAGCTAACTCTGATGACCCAGATTGTTTTTCTGTGCAAGTAAGCTTCCCATTTGGGATTATCTGAATGTAAATATGATGTGTCCTCTGATCAGAATAATGAAGACTTTGAAACTTCATTTACCTATCAAGTGTTAATGGAAATCCTACACCAGCTAGGCACCATGGGCTTCTAGTTCTTAGAAACTGATAGAGATTTTTCGTCATTTACATTTTAAAGTACTCTCTCTCAGAGAGATTATGTTGCATCAAAAGGCTTGCAATTAAGACATCATTTGAGTAAAGTAATGCTGCACAAATCTTTTGATTTTAAATCAAATTAGAAAAGAAAGCCGTATTTTTTCTCTAAATCAAAGTGAAAGGTAGCAATTTGTAGATAGCCTTGCAGATATCAAATGGCTGATCATATTGGCGAAATGCTGGGGAGAGCATGCCTTTCTTATTGAACACAGATTATGGGCTTGTAAAAATGTAGTGACGGTGAATGGTCTGACAGCTGAAAATGTTAACCTTTCCACTGCTTTTTCTGGGCTGGACATACACCATCCATGCTTCCTATTAGCATTGCCTAATGTGGCATGCACCTCCTCATCACTAGATGAGGATTAGGTTTTCCTCTCTTCAGTATAGCCCCTGATCAATGTCACGGCTGCCCTCAGCCCTTGAAAATGTATTCCATACCTAAGGAAAAATAATACTTTTGAGCTGAAATGTGAACAAGTCAGCCTTGTTCTCACCTCAGACCAGGTTTCAGTGGGTGTACAGTGGCTGTAACAGAAGCAGAGGGAGGGCCTTTGTTTGACTGCTTAAATGAAAGGGTCATCAGAAGGATGAACCTGCTTTGGAGTCCAGGGTCATGAAATGCAAGGTGCTGAGCTCTTCTGAAAAGTGTGCCTGTGGGATCTGATGCCATTTGTCCAGTTCCTAACACAGAGGTATCCAGACCACAGAAAGGTGATTACACCCAGCAATAATTAGTTCCCTTGCTAGTCTTTTTGCTAGGACCTGTGAGCATCCTGTGTGCTACGGGGCCTGAATTCTCTGTTGTGCTTAGAGATGGGAGCCTGATTCCCCTTGGTGTTACCTGATTCTCTGGCGTCTGCCCCAAGTTCTTACATCAGTGCTAGCAAGTGGCTATAAAAAGTATAATAGAAAGAATTTATCATTATTTTGCATAGATAAATGGTACATTGTTTGGTAAATGACGCCAAAAGACATAATTGAAACAGATCCAGTTCTTGCTGGATTTGGACTGGTCACAGGGATAGAGCAATCTGGTGCTGTCATTGCCCTTGATGTGTCCAGCATGGATAAAAAGAGGATGTTGCACAGAACAGTCATATAAAACCCAAACAGTGAGTTTCATTCACTTCCATACTGGCTTAGTTCCTGATCATTACGTTCATAAGCAATAAAAATAAGAAAAGTAAATGAATGGATTAGAGCAAGTGAGTGGAATATAATACTTGAAAGACTGAATTGTTTAATAGAAAGTAGAAGATGAACTATGAAGGCTTCATTTTCTTTTTTGAATAAAACTTCAAAATATTCTCTGAGCCGCTAAATTAGACAGGAGATTTATGTTTTGCTTCTCGAGTTTTTTTGAGTGGCACATCTACATGGGCATTGAACCACTTTGAAGACAGACAGAAAAAAAACCATACTGAGTGACAAATGCCTTTATTCCTGCTGACTTGCAGAAAAATCAGCCAAAAAGAAAATAAATCTTAGAATATAATAAAGAAAAGTTGTAGTGCTATTTAACTAATAGGACATGGTATCCCAAAGAGGGTAAACATTTTAACAAAATGTACAAGCTTTTTGTTATCATCCCTTGACTCATTTTTTCTTTTCAATACACTCAGTTGTTCCATGAACTCTCAGTAGTGCAGTACACAACAGTACCTTTCAATTAAAACAGATGGCCATACTACTGTAGGTTTCTCTGCAGTATAGCTTAAAGATGCTATTTTTGCAACACAGCATTTGTTTCATGTTGAAAAAAAAAAAGCAAATGTCTTTCTAATGTGATGTCCTCACTTGGGCCATTCAGACTAATCAAATCATATTAAAAAACCAAATTTCTTCCTTTTTTTTCTGTCCTTTTGCCTTTCCCTATACAACAGTTAGCCATCACACAACGTTCATACAATGCATTGAAAATTTTATCTTGGAAAAATCACTGTGATGTTTTGAGAAATATCTTTATTTTCCTCAGTGGGCTGGTCTTTCATGATGCCTAACAATAAAATAGAACATCTATATGCACACAGCCTGCCTTGTATTTATAGTATTTTGTATTGCTGTTTTGTATTTTTTTTTAACTGAATGCAAATAGTCTTTAGTGTCACATAGATACGAAACAAATCCAAATACCCCATTAAAAAAAAAAATTAAAAAAAAAAATTAAAAAAAAAAAGGTTGGATGATTGAAGAAAAGAGCTTAAGACTGAAGCTAAGGGTTTAAGACTAGTTGGTGTTGGTGTTGTCAGTGGGTTAGTGTGTTTGGCAGAGATTGGGAGAAATTTCAGTCAGTGTGAATTTGATGTCTCCTGTCAGCTTAGTTCATCCTGTACTTCTTTGTTGCTTTCTGAGGAGTCATAATTTCATGCTGATCTGTGCCAGCAGCAAACTATAATGTGTTCAAACAAACACAGCTCCTTGAGAAGTTGGTAGAGAGCAAAGCACAACCCATTTGTCAGTACTTGCTTAAGCCTTTGCTGACCGACTGTGGTTTCCTCAAGGCGAGGGGCTTTTCCTGATTTTGGAGGGTACCATCACAAACTGCTACACAATGCACACCGCAGATTGGTCATGTTAACATGACAAATCTAGCAAGATCACAAGTGGATCAAGCTCTGCTGAATCTTGCTCCAGCAGTGCAGAAGGTTATAGTGTCTTGTGGTCTATGCCATCCATCCTCCAGTGGGCAAGGGCCCTGGAGCAGAAGTAACAGAAGGGAGCATGTATGAGCATCTCAGCCACTGCAAATCACAGTCCAACGTATCTGCTTCAACTGCTGTTGTATTAATATACCAGGGTGTCAGCTGGAGCCTCTAAAGAGCACGCGGCTTTGCTACAGGAAGATTAACGTCCAGGAGAAGTGTAAAAAGAGAGGGTTCAAGCAGTTGACAGTTGAATCTTAAATCTCTGTTGTTCATCTCTTTCTGAGACATTGGTAAAAAGCCAAGATGACAATAAGCATAGCACTGAAATGTAATCACACAAGGGATGTCTTATTTCCTTTTCTTTTTTTGCCTGTTCTACCCTGCCTCCGTTTGTACTTTCTTGTTGTTTCTGCACAGGAAATGCCATCATGACTTTTCCTTGTTTGGTGAGCAAATTTAGTCCCATAAGAATCTTCTGTATATCCTTCATAAATAGCAAGAGGACTACCATCTTCTTTAAGGCTGCAGAATACACTCACCAGGAATAAGCGAAAAGATTGTAATATCTATCTAGAACCATAGTTCCCAGAAGTTTGAAAAATGTTTAATAAAGCAACTTTAACAGACCTTTTACAATAGAAAATGTGTGTGTCCATCATGCTTTAAGACAGGGGAATTTAAAGGATAAAGCTGGTAAGGTGACAATTGACATTTCTTTTCTCCGACTATATGCCACTCCAAGCATTATATCCAGCATATATAAACCACTGAGCAGCTTATACTTTTTTGCAAAATGTCAGATGTTAATGATACAATATGGTTTTATTTAAATATTTCCTTAAATTTCCACCTTACCTTTATGATATTACTCAATAAATAAATGAGAATTTGAAGATCAGTTCTGAATGTCTTACATTAGCTTTCAGATTCACCAAATAATAGCCTCCTTGAGCAAAATGATAATGCAATGACAAATTCCCCAAAGACGTTTTGTTGTTGGATTTTTTTTTCATTTTGCAAGTACCAGCATGCTGATCTTTGTTCATGGATATTGACATCATGACAAAGTTTGTGAAAATACTTCTGAAACAATGCCAATCTTTGTGACTGCAGAGCTTCAGGGCCAGATTTTCTGCCTTGAACGAACACAGAAACCTCGATGGGAAAATCAGTGGATCAGCAGATTGCTCACATGTAATCATGGAAAGATTCCTTGGTAGGAATATTTTCAGATGGGATTTTGCAGGAAGCCTAAAGGAATTAAGTGCCTTGTTTATATATCTGTTTAAAACTCCATTGTCAAACAGAACTTTCATCCCACAGCTGTTAGAGAAGATAGCAAAGCTCCTCTTTGATGCATAGATGCCCTGTAACTTAAATCGCAGTTTGGGGAGGACACATGTCAGCGAGGCATGGCTGATCAAATTACTGAGCACACTGGCTCCATATGGATATTGTCTTTTTTAAAGTTGTTATTAGGCAAACAAAAACTATGGCCTTTCCTTTTTTATCTCATTTGCAGAGTGAGAGTGAAAGGAGAAGGCTGTAAGAGAGAACTTCACTTGGAGCTCAGCAGCCCTTGGATTTGGCACAGGATGCTTTTTCACTCTGCTAATATTTTTTAATAGAATACAAGTCAGTAATACCTTGTGTCTGCTGGATTAGTAAGGCAGCCCTGCATAGCCCTGCCAAAACAATCTCTTCTATGTGATTCTCTTGTTTCAGTCCCTTCTCTGTTTGCTCTGATGTTGCCAATACAGAAATGCTGACAATGGTGGGGAGTAGGAAAGGGGAAGCAGAAAAGGAGACAGAGGATTACAAAAAACCCAACAAATAGTGATCCTGAGAAGCTGATATAGTACAGAGAGATACTTAGTCCTGAAATTATTTAAGCCACCTTGTAAAGCCCCATTTCAAATGTCCTCTTCCCATTTACATGAATGGGGAGTGATATTTTGCTGGTGTTCCATCTCTTTGCTGTCCTGTTTCTTCATTCTTCTCCTCCCGCTACTCATTTCATTACTGACTGATTCTCTGATGGTCTTGCAAGCTAGTAGGTGTGGATGAGGCTAGCGCTGACAAGTGCCTGTAACTGGCCTTTTCATTTTTGCTTTTGAGTGCATGTGGATTAGCTGTCACTCTTTCTGGTATTTATACCACTGGCACTGATGAAGATACTAGGCTACTGCTTGAAAGTCTTTCCATTTAGGGAAGACTTTTTTTTTTTTTTAACACCGTAACAACAATGCTGTTTTCTACTAATATAATAAGAAGCCAACAAGAGCCTCAGCAATTACAGTACAAACAACAATCCAAAGATAATTTTTATTACTGTGTCTTCCCACTTTTGTTCTGCTAGATGGGCAAATTATTCAACTCCTGTGGTAATCCTTATGAGCCAGAAGGAATTTTCCACTAAGCTCTATAGTGCATATTTTTTTTGCATTTGGACAGCTCCGGGAAGGAGGCAGGATGCTGGGGCACCTGTGAAATAGCCAAATTGCCTTTATTTACATAGGCAGCTTCTCAAGTGAAATGGGTCTTGTTGCACAACTACAGCTCAATCTATGAGTTATAGAATCCAGTCCATTCTGTAAATATTTAGGAGGACTACCTGCCCACAATACGTTACTTTTGGGTTTATCTCACCCAGCTTTCAGTGTCTAACTTAAGTTATTTCAGTTCTCTCCAAATCAATATTTTTGGCTTTCTGTTGATGGCAGCCACACAGTGCAGTATGACACAATATGTATACGTTTACAAGTAGGTGGTTATCACAGCTTGTATCTATAGATAGGCATTCATAGATTATTTGTAAATTTAAGAATAAAATTTTCAGTATTTAATTATTGATCATGCTTAATGTGCAGCTAACGATTTATTTTTGAAGGAGCTATTATAGCTCGGGATTTTTCCATGCATCAGCAAAGTGAAGCAGGTTAAACATCTCCACTGAAATGAGATATGTGGATATATCATATTGTTTAATCACTTGTCTAATTTTAAGTGCAAAAGCAGTCTTGTGTTTTGCTTATGTCATTAAAAAAAAAAAAAAAAGGCAGTACTGAAGGACTTACCTGGCTTATAGCAGTGAACATACATACTTTTCTTTCACGGAATCCTTGAGGTTTGAAAGAACCTCTTGGGATCATCCAATTCACCCTTCCTGCTCAAGCAGACTCAGCTAGAGCAGGTTGCTCAGGACCCCCTCAGACTGAGACCTCACAACCTCTCTGGAGGCAATCAGTTCCAGTATTTTTAGCAATTCCCATTGTTATCAATTGTTAAGTGATGTAGTACAATATATGGCAAGAGTGAAGATAAGATTCAGATTTTTTTTCAAACTTAAACAATAATATCTTCAAATGCATGTAAGATCACTTGATGGAAACTAGACATAAAAAGCTGCGCATCTGAACCTCACCTTGCTTTCAAAAAAAAGGATTATAAAATGTATTAGAAGTACAGATCATAGTTTTATTTTGCATGTCTACCTTTCCTGTGGTTTCGGAGATGAGGTTTTGCTCCTGGCTGGTAGACATAGTACCTCTAGACATTCCTTTGAAAATAAAATGTGGAATTTAGAACAGGAGAGGGTATATTTTACCTGTGTGAAGGTTTGGTTTTTTTCACCTAGTATTTACTTATTTTTCTTCACATATCGTATTTCTTTCACTAAATGAAAAACAATTTGCATGAACGTCCTTATTGATGTATGGTATACAAGGAGTTCCTTGATGGCAAGCAGTTTTACGTATCCTTCAATTCCTATAGATGTTTGGATGTTTGGGAACATTGTATTGATTTATAACATTCCCTAGAGGTTGTAGGCCCATGAACTGTATCCACAAATATTTGTCTATGATAGATATATAGGCTATTATATGTACCAAATAAAAGAAAAAGTAATTTAATTTAAAATAATTGAACTGATAATTTTAGGTTATACTTTGTGTCCATGTGTGAACATATCGAGGTGGAAACTGATAACAAAAATATACATGGAGTTTTGCAGGGTATCAGGTGTCTTTTGTGAGACGTGAAAAATAAACACATATATACTGAAGAGAAACATGTTGAAACCAAAGAATGAAGTATTTTTTTGGGTCGTAAATATTAAAAGTAGAGACGATAAAATCTTTGCTAAAATAAAATATTTAATGAGCGCACTATGTCTATAAAACTGGATTGCAACAGGAAACTAGGTTATGCAACAAGAAGAAATAACCAACAGGAAAAGCGAAGGGTTGCTAAGGTAAACAAAACCAGCAGTGTCTTAGAAACCAGGGAAAGTTCTTTCTCTCTAGAGGGGCAAAGGTGAACAAGCCTCTGTTTCAAAAGCAGGTATTTCATTTTGTTCGGACTAGTTCTTTCAGGATGACGCAGGTGATCCAAGAAGATGTGGACAGCTGGAGGGTAACCTTGGAGGGAATTCATGGCCGTACTCCAGCCTTTAGGCAGACAATAGATCCAGGGGCACTAGTGCACCTATGCACTAGTCTGCGGGTGTACAAACCGATACTTTTCCATGGAAGCAGGAATAAACAGCCTCTGTGTGCAGCTAAACAGTTCTAGATGAAGGCTTGATCTTAGACTTTGGGCCAAATTAAATGTTAGAGAGAAACTACCCAGACTGTGGGTTATGCTTGGTAGCAGAAATGCCAGCTGGAGGCTGTAGAAGAAGCCTGTCTGGGAATCTGTGATTGTAACCCTGAAAAGAAGGAACAGGGAGGACTTCTTGTGCACAGGGCTTGTTGTAATAGAAAAGCTGATCAGAAGAAAACCCTGCTTTTATTATTTTATTTCTGCTGTGTTCAGGGGCACAGGACTTGTTGTCTTTTAAATTTATTTTTTTTCTCTTTGTATGTGTGTGGGTAAGCAGCATTGCATGTAACCAAGATGCTTATAATCTGTTTCATACTTTAGTAGAAACAAATCTGTTTCTCTAGTTTAGTAGAAACAACATTATAAAGGCCTCACTTTTGGGTTATGTTCAAGTCAAGAAACCAATAATGGCAATAACAGTAATTCTGTCGCCAGTGCACATCTGTGAAAATCTCTTCTATGGTCAGATCTGAATAGCCTACATTGAGTGACATTAGAGTTTTATTGAAGAAAATGAAAACAGTCCTTTCTTCTAGAAGTAAGTCTCTGAAGTGAGGAATAGGAAGGTTTATACAATAGCTAAAACCCAGAGGCTGCATTTGGAAAACTTTGCTCTGGCTGAAAAATGTTTTCTTATAAATAATCTCACTGAATTTAGATGAGAAGTACGCTGCTCAATGGGTGTAAATCAGCTAACCTCTGGTCCAAAGTAGCAAACGTGAGGAGCCAATATTTATCTGTTTATAACTCTAAGTGCCTTAAAGATATTCTTTAATCTTGCTGAATAATCAGGGTATAGATCTGTGCCATGCATTGTGCTCCACTTTGAAGGGAGTACACAGATAATGAGAGAGCGCATCGCAGCAAACTATCTAGAACTCTGCGGTTGTTAAATAGCAGCTCGTAGCTCTGCAGATTGGTGTTGCTCAGGAAGGTACACTTTGTCCACCCTGTAGACCTTGATATGAAACAGTGTGATAAGGTAAGATGGCGAAAGACCACTCTTAAATCCTGCCAGGGTAACTGTTGGTAACTGGCCTATTTGCATGTTGTGACTGCTTGGGAAAAAGTAAGCATATTTTGGTTCAGAAACAGGAGCCCAAAGGGAGAAATGCCCACCAATAGATGTGTTGGTCCAATGGGGCTGGGCTGAGAACAGTCTGAAAAGAGAGCATGCATTTGTACTGAGGAGAACTGGTGCCTTGAAAGGCATGTACAGAAAATGAGTATTTTGAGGACAGTCTTGTGAGCCAGGAGGACTTTTGTCATGTTTCTCTGGGATAGCTGAAGACTCAAACTCAATAGTTTCATTCCTGTCAGACACAGAATCACAGAATCATCATAGTTGGAAAGGACCTCTGAGATCACTGAGTCCAACCATACACACACAAAAAACCCCCACAATCTCAGCCACTAGAGCATGCCACTAGAGCATTGTAACTAGGAGCCAAATCAATTCTTCTCTGTTTAAGAGCAGTTCTGAGAATGCTTGATCAATATTCACTTCCCCTTTTGCCTCTTGACACAGCTAAGTGATTTGTCCCTTTGTTGTGGTTTATAGCAGTTGTTACTCACAGACCTCATTGTGCACTGTTTATCACCTGAAAAATCCAGGAGTTAGAACACTTTATTTGATTTACATGGCACTGTCAACCAAAGGATGTATTTTTCTTCAGAGTGAGATCTAAAGTCTCATTTTATAAAAGAATCATGTTGAATTACACAGAGAAGAGATGGCCAATTTACCGTTAACAAGTTAATCACAGTTGTATGTATTTTTTTTCCCTACAATGCAAATGAGTTGGAAAGGACCATTCCCTCCATTATGGGTGACAATACTTCAAACCCGTCACCTATTCTTGGGTCTTTTAGGTAGCCTTCAGCCCTCAACAATGATACGCCACTGTCTGTAATTACTTTGGGTGGAAAGTAATAGGAACATCAAAATAATCATTTAAAATCACAGGGAGTTGGGAAAGCCACTCTCTAGCTAGCCAAGTGCTGAGTGGCACAGAACAAAGAGGATTCACTCCAATTTTCTCCATCCAGAGCTATGGAGCAATTTAAGCTTTCCAAAGCCCACAAGGTTTAGCAAGGAAAAGGTCTTGCAAGTTGAGTGTGTGTCACCTAACAAATTCCTGCACAATTGACACAGAGCCAAGAATTTCTCCTAGTGTCTTACCTTTGATGCTTTGTACACTGTGATAACACCGCTCCCCCTTTCTCCCAGCAGTATTTGATAAGTTACTGAGACTTTAGCCTCATAAAGGGATAATAGTACTCTTGAGGTGGCTACCAGTACAGCAAACCTGCCATGGAGCTACATTTATTGCCTGAACATACCTTGTCTCGCGGAAGGGGGACCAGTCTTTTCTCCCTCTGAGATTTCTTGGTTAGGTAAGAGCCACTAATTCAGTCATGTTCTCTGTCAGCAAGTGAATTCAGTGAAAATATTCAGTTCCTTGTAGTGATGGCCATTATTTTTTCCACCACATGTCAAAGAAAAAGTAATCTTGAGCTCCTGCACCTTGTTGGATCCCCTTGAAAAAAAGACACTTTTAGAAGTTAAAAAGCTTCTTTACATATATATCCATCTAGAATATATATTGCTTATGGTGTTTGTATTTATATTTTCTTGACTGAAAGTACACTGCAAATAACTACATCTGCAAATTTTCTTCCGCTTATTATACATTCTTCTAGCACATAATGCATCATCTATATTTTAAGATTAACTGCAGAGCTTCTAGTTGTCACTTTCCCATCTCCCCTTTATTTTTTTTTTTATTTTGGATTCTTTGAAATTCATTCATGAACTTTTGGAGTGTTTCCTCAGAATAGCTGAGGTCCCCTGCTAGTGGTTCCAAACAAGGTAAGCCTTAGCAAAAGTCTTCATCCAGTTCATCTACTTTCAAAGTAAACTTTGCTGCAATGGGATGCTCCGGTTCAGAGAAACTGATTTTTGTACTACCTTTGCTTCTTAAATAAATCACTCATTTGCGGGGAGGTGGAGGGATGTCATACAATGAAAACTGCCTTTGAAATTCTCAAGGGGTAGACTTACTCATACTCAATTATACCATCCACCTAGATGGCTATTTAGGGTTGTGAAATGATCTCTTTCTAAAAGTTAGCTAGTATCAAGGATATGGATTCAGATATTCATATAAGAAGCTTAATCTGAAACACAGAGGCCACACTCTGCAATGGACATGGCTCTTCACAGTGTCTTTTGAACCAAAGCCTTCTCTGTTTTAGCAAGTGTTTTAGACGAAGAGATTCTTGTGGCAGGACAATTCGGTGTTGAAATCCTTCACAGCAGACTTCTTTACCTATACGACTTGGCTATTGATGCTCTCAATATGACAGCTTGATATATGGCATTTCTGATAAATCATTATTTTCTAAGATTATATTTCTCTCTAAAGTCAGTATCACTTCTTGAAGTTTAGTTATGCGCCAGAAGATAAACACTGAAAATCTTTGATTCTTTGCTAAACCAGAATAATGCAGTGCTTTTCCATAGCTCTTTACATGCCAGTCAAAACCTTCCTTTTGAAGTAGTCCAGCTGCAGTCTGTTCTCTAGCTAGCGTGACTACAGGCATTTACACTTACAGTTTTCAGAAGGCATCATAGGCAATTTTATTTTCTACAAGACTATAAGGCCAGGGATTATTCTCATTGTTGTGAATTTAAAATGTTTCCCACAGAAAATTATTTACTGACAAAGTCCCGAGAATTATTTTCTTTCTCCCAAGTAAAATTTTTTTGTTCAAGTAAGTAGTGAGTCTTATGGACTTTCAGTTATTTTTTGCATTATCATGGGAGATTTCAAAGACAGAAAGATGAATTAGGCCCCTGATTTTCACTGAGTTAGTTTTCAGTGAATAGGCTCCTGAGTCTCCTCTAGGTCTTTGAAAATCTTTCACATGATTCTTTTCATTCTTTGTGCATCCATTTCCCTGGCACTGCTGCTTTTCAAACCTCTATAGAAACACTCGTGTGAACCTGGAGGAAATACGTGCTCTATAGTCAACTCCTAATTGCCCTACTGGGCCCATCTCATTAAATGTAATGTCTTATTATCCATCTATATCTTAGCCTTCAAACATAAAATGTGACCTTGGGCTATGAACCCACTACAGCTTGCACAAGAGATCTTTAATGGGAAACTAAGGTATCTAAAAAAGGTTTTTAATGATTGAGTAGGTGACCCTTATCTCAGTGAACCACAGGATCAAAGCATCTGACAGGTACTATCTCACCATTTTGTGAAACAAATAGCTGCATTTTGTACCAGTTCTTACCATTATAAGCTTGATATTATTTTTCCCAAGAATCAGTGAACAAAGAACCTAAGCTTTCTCTTTGCACATCAAAGAGCTTGGACTCACATGTAGTTAACCCAATTGTCAGTCTGTCCTTCAGGATAAGTAAAGCCAGTGACTGGGTCCCATAATTGTTATTATCTCATCAATCATAAACCAGTGAAAATTATGAGGTTTTTCTGGTGGACGACAGTCCCTCTATAGGATAAATAGCCTCAAAAGCCTTTGTGGACAGCAGCAGAAAGCATTTCTCCTTGGGTTTGGCTATATAAAATGCCCACAATGTGTGGCTGTATACATACCATACTTTCATTAAATGGCCTTCTAATAAGTCTATAGTAGGCTTCTGGAGACTTAAAATATGTAAACTTATGACTTAGGAAAAATTCTGGCTGTTTTTATCAAATACCTACTAATAAATAGTAAAACCCTTCTCCAAGTGACATATTAAAGCTGATATTGTCCCTTTACATGACTGCCAACTTATATAACTAGAAAAATGTTATTGTTGTGACTAAGATTTCAATTCAAGAACATAATTTTAAACACCTGAAATATCATGCTATTTAAAAATTCGTATGTTGATAATCTGGTAATTTAGGCTAACAGCACAAGTATTTAGAACAATATTTATTTTTATATATACATGCAGACACATATGTGCACGCATTCATACACATATAAACACAACAGCTGTCAAAATGAAGACAAAATGAAGCAGTCAAATATAAAACTGAGTAGACACAGGGAGTTAGAAAAAAAAATCACAAACTTGACTTGCTATTGTTGAAGAATAATGATTCAAGATACGACATTAAAAACTGAAACTTTTTTTTTCCCTCTTGATTCAATTAGCCAAAACATATTGTTAAACCACAAACACACCACTCATTAAAAATAATGCGCCAGGAAGGAAATATTTGCCTTGCCTCTCAGTATAGCGTCAGAGGATAAAGGGAAGGTAGAGGAATTCTTACAGTGGATGATTCATTAATTCCTCCTGTGGTAATTGCAAAGCCTGTGACTCGTAGTCATACAGAATAGTCATGCATGTGAATCTGGACTAGATTAACTGAATTTGGCCATGCATTTCCCATGGACTAGTTCTTCCTCTATGGCAGCTACATTGGGCACTTGCAGAAATCCCCAACATTTTATTACACACTGTTATCTTCATGGATGACACTGTGCAATTGCTTTTTTTTCTGTGCTTCTTAGATCTTTCTTCACTTAGTTACCTGTGAAGGCAAGAACTGCCTCTGTCAAAAGGTTTGTATTATAGAGAGAGCTACAAAATGTGTTAGTAAAGGGGTAGTGGGAAGGGTCTGCTTGAAAGGCAAATGAAACATTCTCTACAATGAATACTTTACAGCAGACTGCTTGAACTCAAAAAAGTAGGGAATGTTCCCAAAATAGCATATAGAGTTTAACAGATACAAGTGGTCCAATTCAGATGTGACATAAAAGGGAGCAGACAGAGAGCGTAAGCAACACTCCCTTGTGTTCGTGCTAGAGAGTCTAAGGTGGTATCACTTACGTAACAAAGTGATTGGAGAACAGAGCTGAAACAGGAAAGTTGACTTGTGAGAAGGGAAATGCAGACCATAGTGCAGGACGCCTACTGTTTTTGGAAGACAGGCAGATGGGGAAGAAAATATGCATTATGTAGGCCAGAGGCTAAGCCTTGAAATGTATGGCTGTTTGATGAGTGTCTCCATAAGTTCTCCCAACTTCAGCTTTTGGTAAGCAGTGATCGAAATCAATGGCACTGTCTCGTGGACCTAGTTTGTCTCATGGACCACATGAAGAAGCCTGGCACAAGGACATTAAAATGTGTGTGTGTGCCACCTATATGGAGATGCTTGTGGTGCCAATCAGAGCTGCAGACAGTCACAACCTAATTACTGAAATCTTCTTCCACTTTTACTGACGAAGAAGGCCAGCTTTGCCCTACTGTTCTCTGGACCCGGGATCTACAACAGTTTCCAAACTTATTTATGCATAACACAGGTCACAAGTTGTACTCCCTGCTCAGTTAGGAACTAATAAATCATCTAGATGTTAAAAGAAAAAAAATCTGAATGCTTCTTCAAAGATAGGAAAGATATTTGTTCAAGTATTAGTTTAATTAATGTTATGCAATTAATTCTGTTAGGAAAAATGACAAATAGAGTAGAAAGAATGAAAGAAAATGTTACAGGTGAGCATGCAAGCCCTGGGAAAGTATGTCCTTTGTAAATGGGAAACTTACCAAGGGGAAATAGATAAATCATAGGTTCAAGGGAAGTTCTGTATATCTTTTTCCTCAATGTATTGTTTACTTTCCAGGATAGTCTTCTGTATGTCAATGGAAACATTCCCACTAGTAAATGTAAAGCAAATTATTCATATTATAAGTCCTTAAAACCTAAAGTATTTCTTACAAAATTAAAAGAACTGATTGAAGAACTGTTATCTAGAGAGCTTGTTCTTAATCTCAGCTGCATAGCATTCATTATCATGCTTCAAAAATACATGGAGGGATCTTTTATTTGGTACAGTATTATCTCTGACAGCAAAAATTAAATATACCTACAGTGGATGTTGCCTGTTACTCGATGGAACCAATTATTAGGTTTAGTATGTGCTGCTCCAACAGACAATGAAAAAGATAAACAATTGATTGCAATCAAGAGACAAAACAAAAACACTACAATAACATCACTTATTTGCATAGTTATCAGTAATCCATGGAAGATATAAAATATCACCTTTAATGCATACACAGCTGTATAAGTGTCTATGCTTTTTGAAATTAATATAAAAGCTGGTTTATGTAATCAATAACACATATCACATCAAAACTGTCCAACTACATTTCTCTCAATATATTTGTAGCATCAGAAGTCACATTCCAAAATAGTATCATGTGTCAATTTCTTTACAAATAACATTTATGGAACAGTTTGTGAAAAACACTTACTGTATAGTTACTTATAACTCACTTCTGGCATTTAAATCAAAAGAGCACTACAGGATGTCCTTGATTCGCCTTGCCTTATGTATCAGAGGTACGGGCTGGGCTGAGCTGTGTGTTTTGTAGAATTCCAAATTGGTCTTTCTACTAGTTCGTAGCTATAGGATACTAGTTCCTTGTCCTTGCATCTATGAAGAGCCTCAGAGAAACAGCAGCCAAAGAGAGCAGCTCTTGTCCTCCTGCTGTCGTGGTTCAGAAATGCTAGCAGTGCAGCTGATGAGCCCTCCTGGAGCTATTCAGCAAGCACATACTTACACCAAAATGAGGCAGAGAGTTTTGTTACCCTTTATATATGAGGAGTTAAAGACAATACGCAAAGTCATGAGTCTCAAACAAGTAAATGAAGTGGTAGCACTAGAGCTTGGAGAGATGGATTCCCAGGTCATGCTTTTTTACCAGTCCTTGACATAGTGAATGAATTTAAGCCAAGGGGCCCGGGGGGACAGATACCAAACATTATCACACTGCACAGTGACTATTGGCTTCTATCATATAGTCATCCAGAGTCTGTCAAAAGAGAAAGAGGAATGTTGATTTCAAGCTTGACATTGAATAGGCAGCTAGACTGCCTAGTTGTGGAAAAAACCGAAAGTTTGTTTTGAGATGAAGTTTTTGGTGGGGTTTCTAGATGAAATTCTGCCTCTCTAAGAAAGATAAGAGTTTCTTTCCCCAATGTAAGTGATTTGCACTAGCAAAGCCTTCATGGCAGTTGTTCCTTCCTAGAACTCTTCAGAAATTGTAATTTCCATTACATGAGAAATTGTGATTCCAATATTTTCCTCTCCAAAACAGAATACGACACCAAGTGACACTTTGTCACTTTGTCTCTGGAATAAATCTGATGGGAGAACAGAGTGTACAGAAATATTAATATTAATAAATATTTTATCTTTTTCTGTTCATGACAAGCTCTGGCTTTAGTATGTACATGTCATTGTATGTTGTTGCACAATGAAAGTGCTCTGAGGACCTGACCTCTTTCTACCTGTGTTCAATAGGGGTAAATAATCTAAGTCTGGAAATCTGAACCTGTCTCATCTCAGTCATATATAATTAGTTTTTTCTCCTACCAGAGCTTTTATTGGATTTCAGTGGAAGCAGCACTGAGACCTAAATTCCTTAAAATGTTAAAATTAAATTACACTCCAAGAGCAATCCTCCTCATCCTCCTGTTCCCAAAATGGACTAATACATTGATTTTGAATCCATGGTTTGGAGAATCAATCACAAATATTTTTTTTTGAGGCAGGAATTAGAAGTATAGCAGTGAGAGAATGCTTTAAGTGAATTGTTTATATTGTCTGCCAACTTGTTTTTGTAGTTCAGCACTACTGGTGTTGATAAATTAGAATTATATATTGTAAAATGGCATGACATCTGTTCTAAGGGGGTAGAGGAATGCTGATGCGAAAGCCCCTCTTAATGAAGAGCAGTTGATATATCTTCGAGCACTTTTATAGTTTTGTCAAACAACATAAAAGTGTTATTCTGGATTTACTAGCAGGAAATAAAAAACAAATTGAAATAAGATTTTAAAATGGCACAAAATCCCAACACTTTTCATGACACCAATAAAAAACCCACACATCCTGCAAAATATGAAGCCTTAAAGTTGCAGTACTATTTTGTACACAAAATCAAGAATATTATTTACTCAAGCAAAACTCCTGTCAAAACTTACTGCCACTGGAAAATGAATAAGTATTATTCTCTGTATTGTCTTTGTTATAGCTTAATTGCAATTATTGATAGAAACAATGGCTTCACCGTACCCTTTTAAATACATCTGTAGGGGCTCAATCCTGGCATCTTGTCTTGCCATTCTTCCATCTTGAAATCTCAGTGAGGCTTTAGCTCAGTAACAATTCACATGTAGTTTTAGGCAGTTTCAGGACACTCATATTTTTAGTGTTCAGATCTTAGAAGCATAAACCTGAATATGCTGTTGAGTCAAGTAATGGTTATTGACTTTTGAAATACAGATGATAAGTGTTGGTCCTTTTTTTTTTTTTTTTCCCATTTTAGAATGGAACACTTATGGCCAAACTCTACTTCTCTTTCTTATGTATCCAACTCATCAACTTTAATGAAGAGCAACAGACAGGGTTTGGCCAGTGGGCAAATAATGTCAAAACCCAGACAATTCCACCTGTATCATGCTTCACATTTTTGCATCTATGTCTGCAGGGTATTCAGTTGTTTTCAGTCAATTTTTGTAGTCCACCAGTGTTTTTAGCTCCATACAGTCCATTTTTTGTTTCTTATAAAGACTCTTTCAGTGCTGGCACTTGCTCCTGTTTTAGCTAGTTTTAGGACAGAGAAAGGTGTCTTGCTTGTTGCAACACAACATACTTACAAAGGAAGACAAAGCTCTCTTTTCCTCCTCTTTAATATAAAAGAGAACTTTTTAGTACAGTGTGAGGCACTTGAGACAAGATAAATGATGTTTTTATTAAAATAAGTCAACCAAACTCTTTTCCACAGATTGGATTGTATTAAAAATTATTTTTCTTTCTAAAAAGGAAGTACAATGACTGCCTAACATAGAATTAAAATAATTCTGACTATTATTTACCAACTGTCAACAGACAAAGAAGTTGGCTTGTTAGCCAACTTGTGAACAGAATCTGCAAGTGAGAAGGTGAGACCTGATGGTCTCTGCCTGGCAAGCATGAGCTTACCAACTTTAGGAGGTAAATGAGCATGGTATAGTTGTTAACACTGATGAGGATCACCCCTGCTCTTGGAAGAAGAGCTCAGAATTGCTGCAAAATGGGGTTACAGTACAGTATTTAGAGTCATCTATTTAAATCACATTGTTAGGTATTCTTCTGCCGTCAAGCAGCAAAACATATTTAGAGGGAAGGGAAGCTGAAGCCTGTTTAACCTACCACCGCTCTGCTACGGTTTTCCATATCCTGGGACCAGAGGGGTAGCCTGTATTCCTTGGTCTCTTTTCTGTCCCTTAATGCAGAAAGGAAGAACAGGGACATTTCTCTGGTGTTTGTCTACTTCAGTTCTAGGAGGAGGGAATAACCTCTACCCATGGAAGAAGGGTAGAACTGAATTTGGGCAAAAGTCAGACGTTAGCTTAGAGAGCATGACATGATATGATTTGGGGTGAGGAAAAGCAGGGGTTTACACTCCAGAGTATTGTGTTATCTGTTAGAATGATTGGTAACCAAAAATGTATTTGTATCTGGAATATAGCAATTCTGTGTGATCTGAAAACACAGTAAGGGCTGGCAGGCAGGGAAATCTGATCAGAACAATTTATTAATATCTCTGGTAGTAGTTGGAGTCCAGTCATGATTTTTGATAGGTGTGACCAGGTTAGACTGTTGTCTTACTTCAACTTCAGATTGCCAGAGAAGGGAAGTGCTGAAGAAAAACCACAGTCAAACAGATAATGGTTTCTGGCCTGGAAGATCTGGGGAACTGAGTTATTTTCTCTTCCAGGTTTGGAGAAATGTTGCACTGCCAGCCAGCGTGCCATCACTTGATTTCACGTGGTCATTTCTTGCTGTGCAGCAAGACCGGATTAAATTGTGCTAGAAACTGCAAACAACCGGCTCAGGAAACAGGGAAGCTGAGTGCTCCCACTCAGGCTATTTACTTCATCTGTTCTTCTGATTTATGGATGTAGTGGGGGATTGACCTTATCATGTTTGAAAACCTGTAGAGTAGCCTGAAATCCCGTAAGAAATGTCAGGATACTGAGTTACAAACAGGCCAGCTTGAAGTTGAGGTTTAGGTACTGTAGATTTCTGTGCCTGTGCAGGTAGGACCTGTCCTGAAAAGAGATTATCTCCTCCAATTACATTGGATAAAGGAACAGACCCAATGCATGTGTTAGGGCTTTTAACTTACACAGATCAGAATTTGATCAACTTGATATTGCAATTGTGAATACAGAAATCTTTCAAAATTCACAATATAGTGTCCTAGGTGATTTGTGGAAGTAAAATACCTAGAAATCCTGCACATTAACCATGCATACATTTTTATATGCTTTCATTTCAGGTCTGATAAAGGGATTTGTGTATGATCTGAATGCACCCGTTGTTTTAGAGTAATCAAGCCCTGATTATAATTTTACCTTTTTAGTCTCCTTAAAAACAACCCTAAACCCAAACATAAATAACAATTTTCTCATCTTCTGGGGTAACATGCAAATGAACTTCTGAGTCATAAGTGTTTGTATTTTTCACAGATTGCCAGCCTGGGAGAAAATTATTAGAGACTGTAACTTTCTGTAGCTTTTAAATTTTGTGGATGCCACTTCCTAATGTGTATGTGGGGTTTATGTCAGTGAAGGAGTCAGTATTTTATCCTCTAGGCCTTCCATTTAAAAAATTAACTTGTGATTAATTGCTGCATGATTCCATTACTGCAATGTAGATGGATTTTAAAAACCTTTTGACAAAAAGATGCACCTTGGGGTTTTTCAAATGCAGTAGCTGTAGAGCACTCTGTAGTTTTATTTTGTATTTTTTATATTCACAGTGATTGAAAAATCAACTTCAGTTAGGATCACAGGATAATAACATCAGTTCTGTTCTTCTCCAAATTTTGAATTTCTGTTTGTGTTTAAGAAGCTGACAACCATATATGAAACTCTTTGATTACCTCCTTGTAATAGGTCATTGTCTCGACGCAACAGATCAACAACCCTTTCCCACTTTGTCAAATGTATTCCAAATAACAACAAAATCGGGCCAAAGATATTTGAAATTCTGCCAGAATAGGGATAATCTGGTTTATTTATTCTGAAAAAAATAAGTATTTAAAGAGTAAATTGTGATCCATTTAAATGGATCGTGATTTTAGATGAAACGAATTTTTCTCTTCACTGGTCTAAAGAGTACATTTATCTGTAGGTTCTAGCATTGCCTCATAGTTTTATTTGCTTTTTCTTGTAAATGAGAAGAACATCTTAAAACTGTGCATCTGTTCAATTAAAGTTATTTAATCTACTGAGTCTAAGGTTTTCTCTCTTAAAATTTTTTTTTTGCAACCTTGTAAAATCCATTGCCCCACACCAGTCTTTGACAGTCACTCACGTAACTTGAAATTTGCTACTTCCTCATTAAATCTCATCAGATTAACATCATTATTCAAGTGGATGGGGGTGTATGGCTTTCTTTTTTAGTTTGTATTTAAAATCCAAATAATATTCTGGGTATTCTTGTCCCAGTTCCTTGGCCTTCTAATCTGTCCAAATATAATAGAAAACAGAAATGTATCCTTTCTATGGTGAAACCAAGGCCACCTAGAGATTGTCTCTGCTGGAGAGCACAACTGACTGTCGCAAATAAAAATAAATTGATAAATTATAGTTTGCAAATCACTGCAACAGGAAATTAATGTAGTGGCTTGGAATAAAGCAGATTTCAGTACTTGTGGACAATTGCTTATGACCACCTGGAAAAGAAAATTTTGTTTCTTTGTCATTGAATATACAGGGGTTTTTGTATAAACAGAATCGCATCCTTTCAAGAATCTGCATTTGATCACAAAAGAATGAAATGATACTTCACAATAGATCTCATAAATGAGATATTTACATATTAACAGGCCCACTGGTTTACCTCTGATTTTTTAAGAACTTTTGAAAGCAAAGTAGAAACAAATTTAATGCTCTAACGTTTATTTTGAGAAACTAATGTTTGAGCCATGTACTGTAAGTGACTGAAATCTGGATGTTTGAATTTCTCATCAATATTTTGACAGAATGGATGTAATAGCCTTAAAATCAGTTAAAACAGCGGGCCAGGATGCCTGTGAATATAGCTCAAAAATGTGTATCATCCTAGGATACTGCCATTTGGGTTTGGTACTTGATCACAGCAAAAAGCAGCAGTGAAATTTGGAACCGTCGGAAAAAGATTTTGTTTAAAGAAATAACAATTTTAGTGCTTAGTGCTCTAATGTTAGTACTGCATAAAAACCTAGAGAAAATTTGATATCAGTATGTCTACCTCGCATTAGTCCATATAAACGGAATAGGAAATTATGGCTGAAATGAGACCAGCTGGCATTCTGACATTGATCCCTATGGAGGTATATGTTACCGCTATTCCTGTCCTGTACCCCTGTTGGTGTGACTGAGCAACTTAGCTACCCTTAGCTACCTCTGAGTTTGTGTGACAGGGAAAATGAACTAACTAGAGGTCTGCTGTGATGGGGCAGTGTTGCAGCATCATGGTCTGAGAATGCTACCAAGAAAATGCATGTGAGCTCAGCTTTCACTTTTAAATGAGTGAGGTTTCCCTTGGAGCCTTTTAGTTAGAAGAAAGGAATAAATACTTACCAAAGGCTACTGATAAAGTCTACAGTTTTTCTTTTTTTTTTTTCTTTTTTTACAGGAGAACGTGCAACCTCCCTTCTGGCAAAAAGATGTAAATTGTGAATTTTAAGAAACAAACCCTGCTGCACAGCAGGTTTAGACAGGCTGCTACAGTTGGGGCCTTAAGGCGTTCTGTGGCTTCCCTGTGGTAAGCCATGGTTCTCATTTGTAAAGCCAGGAGAATTCCCACTGTTGCTATAATCATATGCATGATCCTTCTTCCATCTCAGTGCTCCCAGCATCAGTTAAAAAAGAAAAATAGGCCAAATGTTGGTTGCTATGTAGTCAGCTATCCAAAAGCTTAGGAACTTGGTATATTTTGCAGGATTTAATTTTTTCCTCAGGAAAATAATTAAGCTTTTTTAGTGGAATTCTTAAAAAAAAAGAAAAAGAAAAAAAACACAACCAAAAAGTGATGAGCCACTGACCTTTCTCCTGATTCAGATATGGCAGTAAAGACATCAGAATTTATTTTTGTTGAAATTTTTTTACGTAAAACATTCTCATTCTCTCATTCTCCTATGAACTCTAGTTTTCCAAATATGAGTAATCCTTTCAGAAAAGGCATGAGTACATACTGTGGTCCTTGCCATGGTATACTCTCTCGTGTTCGGTCAGCTCCATGCTTGGTGACTTCCTGTCCAGCGTTTGATTCTGCATTTCTTCTGTTAACAGCCCTTGATGGACTCATTTCAGCGTGTCCTTTTGATTCCCTTTATTCTTTTGATACCCAGAAAATATGTCAGTGAGTTTCACAGGTCAGTTATGTTTTGTTGATAAAAGTACTTTGGTTTCTTTCAAGTCTTCCCTTTGAAAATGTCATTTTATATCCTCTCCTTCGTGTATTGTGAAAAAGATTGAATATCTGTTCCGTACTTACCTTCTCTGGGTCTTTCATGATGCTGTAAACCTCTGCCTCCCCCCTTTCTGTCCTCTGTAATTTTTTTTCATTGTTAAAGAATGCTAGTCTGCTGCTTTTTGCCCACTGTGGAAGATGTTTCAGAAATTTCATTGTGCTTGCTGCCCTCCCATGTAGAAGTGAGGAAAAGCCTAGATTGGAAGAGACCTCTGGAGATCATCTGAGCCCACCTACAGTTGACAGCTGGGGTTTGGCTTAGGTTACCCATTGGCCCAACAAGACAAGTCCTGACAACCCCTTCAAATGCTTGGTTGTTCTCACAGTGAAGAACTTTTTCATATAGACTGATGAAATTTTGTTTCTTTTCCTGTCACTGTGTTCTTGTGAAACAAATACCTTCATCTTCTCTATAACTACCTTTTAGGTATTGAGAGAATGTGATTACACTCCCCTCTTCCCCTTCTCTATTTTAGGTTGAGCAAACTGAATTCTTTCAACCTTTCAAAACTCATCAAAGCCTCCAACCTTTTAATCAACTTAGTGGCCCTTCACTGCACCATCCCCAATATTTCAATGTCTCTTTTGAAGTGGGGATCCAAAAACTGGACACATTATTCCAAGTGTGACCTAAATACCAAATAAAGCAGTGCAATGTTTCATCTGTTGGCTTTATTTTGGTTGATGCAGCCAAAGCCCCAGGGTGGTTTCATTGCTGCAAGGATGCACACCTGATCCAGTCAGTCCCTGGCCTGCACTGCTGCTTGGGATTGTTCCATCCCAGGTGCAAGATGTTGCAATTATCTTTGTTAAACTTCACTCAATTCGTATTGGCCCAGTCTTCCAGCCTGTTGAGATCCCTGTATGGTGTAGTGTATAATAGATGCCTTGTTGTGTCTTACTCTATTCTTTCTCACAGAGTGGGGAGCAGAACTGTGCACCAGTGAAGGTATGGACCCATGCTAGTTTTGCACAGTAGGATAATAACAGGAAATAATAATAACAATAATAAAAGTAATAATAATAATCTTGAATTATGCCAATACTATTTATTTTTATTAGTTGTTATTTTTTTATTATTATTTGTTAATATTTGTTTTCTGTTTTGTTCTCTGTTCCTTTACTGGTTATCAACAATGTTATATTTGCCTTTTTTGACCACCACTGCAGCTGACTGGATGTTTTCACAAAACTGTCCATGGTGATTCTGAGATCTGTTTCCTCAACAGCAATAGCTAATTCAGACCCAGCAACGTATTTGCATAATAAGAGGGCATCAAAACAGAAGTCATCAAAAGAAGTTACAGAACTTTTAAAACATAAGGAAATACTTTTCTTTCTGCATTGTTTTAGATGCTAAAAGTATGTATGATTTCAATATAAATTTGAAAAATATTTTTAAAAGTGCTCTCTCAAGACTAATTAAGGACAAAACAGTCTGGGCTTAGAAAGCCCCAGACACTATGATTACTAAAATTTTTTTACTTGACTGATTCTTAATTTTTTTTTTACCATGAATGTCTGTTGTTAGCTGTTGTCGAAGGTAGAGTACTGGGTTATGTCTTGTGATCTAGTACAGCTGTTTCATGTCATACTCTTGCAGAAAACCTTCATCAACTGCTCAGTCTGTCTTAGATTGAAATTTCCTGAATAATTCTTTAACGTCTACTTTCATTTCTAAAGGCCCTCAGGGAACCAAGTGTTGTTCTTAACTGTAAAACATAGCCCTAGAAAAGCGATGAATAGCATGTAATCTATTTTGGAGGAAATCATGGTGAGAAAGTATATTGCAAATAACCAAATGAAAGTGCACAGAACTATATTGGAAAGATTCATAAGGAGCTGCTCCTATACAAGTGCTTGTTAGTGTAGTAATCAGGATGTGTACAAGAAGCAAGCTTTTCCAAAGCCACTGAAGTTTGAGATGAAGACGAGACATTGACAGAATTTTTTCAATAAATGCTGGAGACAGTCCACAGATTGTATTCCCAGTTAGTTCTGGGATGTAGAGTGAAGAGTTCTTCTGGTTTGGAGTTGAGAGATTCTCTCCCTCCTGCATCCTTTTCTGCTTTTAGGAAAGAGGGTGGAGATGAGATCAAGCACTTTAAACTTGTCCTGCCACTGAAGGAAGACACCCTGTTCCTCTTCCACCACACTGCTTTATTCCCTTGCTTATCTTCTCTTTGATGTTGCCACAAGTGTTTCTGGAAGGAACTGGCCTGAGTTAAACCCACAGAGGCAGTCACATTATCAGAGATCCAGGACTACATTTGGTACTAGCATCTGTTCCTGCCAGCTTAAAGTGTTAACGCTATAGCTTAAACAGGCTTTATTTGCTAATATTTGTGACTTCAGTGAGCAGCTTTTACACTTCCAAATGGCTGTATAACATGGTAATCACACATATCTACGCTAAAACTAGTCTCTTGAATTGCTACTGAAAGTATAAGCCTGTTAATTTTTGGTTTTCTGTTCCAACCTTTGATAGAGAAACAAAAAAATATGTCTTTAACAGTAGAGCCTGTAAGACCTCAAAAAGTAGTATATAAGAGGTTAATTTCTGATTTTTTCCCCCATGAAGTTGCTCAAATGTTCCCCATTGAGATACTTTTTAGTGTAAAAGTCAGCTTCTTGCTAAATAAAATGGTGTCACTAAGTGCTTGTTAGCTGAAGAGATGGCCTGTAACTGCACATTTAAGTTAATTTTAGCAACTATTCAGACAAATTCTCACCTCCTCCCCTTCACAGATATGTTCTAATTCCCTAGGAAAAAGGCAGAAAAAAGCCTGAAAAGGATGTTTCCAATTAGTGTGGCTTTAAATTCTGTCTCTCTCTGCCAGGTAATTGAATAAAATGTGATACATTCTTTTGATCTTTGTCGAGATGATGTAGGCTGTAGATATTGTTTCGTTATACAGTTCATGTTGACATAGATAGTATTATGCAAGTTATAGATTCTTTGGCACAGCTCTGGAACCAAGTGTTCAGCAGTGATTAATGACCAAGAATACACAGACTTACTGTTGAGTTTAGGATATCTCTAATCTCTGCTCCTGTTCATTCTCTCAATTCCAGTATAAGTTAATGCGGCTTCTGTGAACATATCATTTATGGTGACTTCTCATACAGCTTGTACTGCCAGCAGTTATCGTAGTGGTAGCAGAGAGCTAATGATCATTAAAATCTCAGTTGTCTTAATTCTTGCTGATTATTATATCTTTGATGCCCTTCCTCCACCTTGCAATTTTTTATTTAGCATTTAATATAGAAAAGACTTTTAAACCTGTGCTAGACTTTTTTATTCCGGTCCTTACACACTGTACAATCAATTAATACCGTTTGATATGTTATGCCAATTAAGTGATATGTGTGTTAACATAAATATTTAATTGTTAAAGGAGAGATCACTTTGTCCTAGAGCTTTAATTAAATTAGATGCTTTTCAGATGATTGCCAAGATGAAACAGTCCATTATGAACATTTGCCACTGCAGGAGATTTCTGCTTATTGAAAGATGCTTATTGAAAGACAAAAGGGTAATTTCATCTAGGATTGTTGCAAACTGTACGAGTCGTTCATACTGATAAGAGAATTCTCCCTCTTTTAACCTTGATATGTACTGTAGTAATGAATTTATGAATCTTTAAAGTCAGTCACATCATTAAAGTGGGGATACGATGTTAGTACTGTCAAGTAAATGATAAGGATGAAAATTCATCTACATAACAGTTAAAGAGATCAGAGTCAGTACCAATTTGTCAATAATTATCATTGCTTTGAAAAGCAAAACTAACTTGATAAAAGTAGGCAGCTATGGGCCTTTGTTGTATACCAAATGGAGTCTGAATATTTCCAATGACATAGTCTTCACATGGCAAATGAGTTTTAGGAAAACTAAATATCCTTCACACTGGGCTGCTGAGGCACCTAAACTATAACTCCCATGAGATAACTCCGTGGTAATATGGAATCCAAGTGTTACCAATACCAAATATTTCTGGTTTGGGGCAAAATGTTCCTGTATTGCCATTTTGCCCAATTATCTGAATATCTTCCAGAGATCAGAATCCTGTTTTTTGATATGCTGTAGACTCTGTAGTCACGCGTATATCTCCCACAGAAAACACGTCACAGCAGTTTCCTTCAAAATATAGTACAGCTATGCATAATGTATGATAAGACTAGAGAGATGTGCTATGTGAATCAAAGTTTTAATGTCCTAGTTTTCCAGATATTATTATCTATTCACTGTGTTTTTGAAGGAGCTCTGATTAAGAATCGTGTCAGCTGTGACAAGCCATAAAGCCAAGAAAGACTTTCAGTGAGAACCTGAAAAAGACTCTGAACACATTTTAATATTAAAATCGGTATTGGAGAACGTGGTTCTTATTTTGCCAGGGGGAAGAGGATTGCATCAATAGAATCCTACTTGCTGACAACATGTTGTCACTGAAGATCTTAGGGCAAGGAAATTCAAAGCGCAATAGTTTTTCTCTTTGTGTTTGACATGGCAGTTCTTATTTCTTTGTATTTGTTGACCAGGTCTCCAAAAGAGAGGATACAAAAATCCAACCCTCCTTGTCACCGTAGGACATACTGCAAAGTAGCTGAATTCCTGGCTTGACTTGAAGTCTTATTTAACTCTTTGTTCTGCAGAGAATCCAAAATGTCAGCAAGACTGTTTAAATATGAAATAAAAGCTCAGCTTCACATCTAAGTGGAATCCTGTTGTGACATAATTGGACCTGGACCCTCTCAGCCTACCTGAAATATTTCCCTTCCTCAATATCAGACTCTGTGAACTTGGAGTCTGCCTTAAAGTTTAGGCAGTTCAGACATAGGCTGCAGCCTTGTGGACTTTTCAGCTGTTTCAGTTGCTTAGTCTCTGGGGTAGACACCTTGAAATAGTCAAGAGTGTCTGAGGCTAAGGTTATGCTTACACACTGAGGGAAATTGTATCTAGATTAAAATGGCAGTGAAAATCAAACACTTTGCTATTTATGCAGGAATAATGGGAAAGTTTCTCTCAATAATGTGAGATGCTCTTCTGTCTTGCTGTAGGGCAAGATGAGACTGCTTAAGCAGTGGTGAGAGATTTCTGTTGTTCCTGGGGTCTTGTCCAAAGAGATAGTGAAGGAACAGATTTGTGAAAGTTTTTTTAGAGTCCCAGGGATTGAACAAGTCTGAAATGAATTATTTAGGTACCTGGATAATTCTGTTGCCACGTTGTTTTCTTTAATGAAAATTGTATTTACTGAGCAATATATTCTGAGTGTATTTATTGAGCAATAAACAAAATTTATTTGATAATTTCTGTATTTTTATACTTGTTGGTAACTGCAAAAAAAAGAGCAGTGCAAAACTGTTGTACATACTATGAATGATTGAGAATTTATTTTGTTTTATTTAAGAATTTAAAGTATCATTAAAGCACTAAGTTAGAGAAGGTGCTATTTGGCAGAATGCTTTACCATCCACTAGCAAGGCAGCTGATAAATCTCTGTTAAAAATCATTTGAAAACATAATACATAGAATAAGTGTTTACTGGGTTCTGGATGTTCACTGTTCACTCTTCTATCTGTTTTGTTTTGCTCTACTGGGGACAGTAAAAGGAGAAAAGTACTGGTGCGAGTGCAGGAGCATGAGGGTCAGCATAAAGGTCAGGCTGAGAAAGTGGGAAGAAATCAGACCAGTGAGGGGGAAATGCATAGGTTTTCTTACAGATATGAGCAGAAAGTCAGCGTGGTGTCTGCATAAACAGTAAGGGAAACGTGTACATTTTAATCACATTCAAGGCAGACTTTTCAGTCTGAAGTTACTGCGGTTTTGTGTGCATTGGCTGAAAGGAGGGAAGTTAAGTCACAAAAGAGGCTTCAATAACATGATTGATTTTTTTTTTTTTTTTCCGGAAAATCATCCTGATTTTGAATTGGATCGACTTTATGCTTTTGGATCTACTGAAGCTGAGAGTACTGGGTATCTAAGTCCTTTGCCCAGCCCAAAAGAGGATAAATGGACAGACCAGTTGCTTCACTGGCTGTACTGGATCTCTGTGGCTGCCACCACCCGGCTGCAACCTAGCCAGAAGGGGCTGGCAACCAGAGGGCTGGGAACTGCTCCCAACAGGAGGGAACTCTTGCTGGGGCAAGGAGAAAGGAAACCCTTGGGGGAGATAGCAGAGACAGTACTGGAGGACATTGCAGTGGGAGATGCCTACAAGATAAAGAAGCAGATTCTTGCTGTGGGAATGGATCAAGAAAAGCTGGCCCTGCTTAATGCCATGTTTCTCATTGGAAAGGGTGGACCTTGCTGCCCCATCTCTGTCCTTGCCAAGTGGAGCTGAGACAGAACTGACAAAAGCAAGACAGTCAAGGAAAATCTGCTCTGTCTTCTGCCAGTTTCCCATCCCCCTGCTGCCCTTGTCCATGCCTGCCCTCACTAATGGGACCAAGGCTCTGAGACAAGGCATGTCCATTCACTCGTGGAGGTGAACCTCACATATCAACAGCACCATGCGGCTGGTTTTGTCAGGAAAATTGTGTGCAATGGGATCTGGCTGGGCAAAGGGAACTCAAGCAGAGTCTGAATCTAAGTGTAGACAGAACCACGTGTGACAGTCTGTAGAGAAGACTGTCCAGGGCCAATAAAATGCCATTAGCTTGGACGTCTGCTTGACAGCTGACACCAGCTGTTAACTGAGATACCCACCTGCAAAGAGCTTCCTTGCCCATAACATGTGAAAGACTGCATTGGAGCCACAGTGGGGTTGCTTTTGATGCCTTCTGCCAATAGAGGGGAAAGAACTGTTGTGTGCCACTTTGCCTTCCCTCTGCCCATATCCTCATTCTTCTTCTCGCTGATGGTGCTCAGTAAAGCATCATCAGGGATAGGCAAAGGGAGTGTAAAAGTTGGTGGAGATTCTGTGAGCTGTTGTTACTGGCTTCAGACTGACTGAAAATGCTGCTACCTAGGAAAATTCTGCACAGGAATGGCTCATGCCCTTCTCCTGATGCCACGTTGTCCTAGTGCTGCCCAAAACAGCACAAGCACTCGTACACTGCAATCTTTGCAGAATCTAGTGCCAACCATCATTCACTGTATATTTGTGAAATGTGGGAAAAGCATAGTATTTTCCATGTTTTAAGAAAAACACGCTTTACATTGGAACGTGTTGAAACAAGTGACTTCTGTGAGAATGGACTTGGATCCCTAAAACAGTCATGCATACCCACGTAGCAAATTGGAGTAACCCCAATAAAATCAAGAATACAACTCTGACGAGAGAGGATATTTAGTTTGCATAAACATTATTCTTGCACATGCAGATTGGTGCCAACTTACCACACTGATGGGGTTTTGTGCATACAGTCTTTGCAAATAACTTCACATGCAAACCAAACTCTTTGTTTGCAAATTTGGAAGTCAACTGAAAATTAAGCCTTAAGCACATTTTTTCATAGCTATGCAATAAAAATTGTGTGATGTCCTGTATGAGGCAATGAGGAAGCTCATGCAGAACATTGATCTGCACTGACAGTATTTTTTTTATAGTTACCTCTATGCTGCCCCTGTGATTCAGTATGATGTGGGTGAGATGTTTGTACTAGTACGCAGGAAACCCTTGAACATGGGAAATAGTACTTACTGAAATAGATCACGTTCCCAAAGGGGAAACAGCAAAATGACATGAGATTCATGGAATAAAGAATAACTAAAATTGCCCAATTATTTAAACGGAGGTATTTTTCCATCAATATAAGATCTTGCTGAGCTTCTGGAGCATAATTTAGAATAGGCATTTTGCCTGCAGTTCACAATATAAATATTTTATATGATCTCTCACACTGTTAGAATAATAGAGGTAGTGTTATTTAATCCACTCCTAGCAAAGCAGATGCTTGCCAGAATGCATAAAGCACTCAAGGAACTGTTTTTCTTGTAGTTGAAACTAGTTGGTAGAATGATTTATCTGAAGTTAGATTCTTCATTGTGGAAGTGGATTTGATGATGCTTGTGAGAC
>KZ505699.1:1549239-1589787 GCA_002844005.1 Limosa lapponica baueri
CAGGGAGGAGGCTGGGAGAGACTCCATGTCTGTGAATTCTTTGAATTGGACTTAGCAGAAATTGTGACCACAGATAAGCACAGTTGAATATGCCTTTTGAAGAGCAGTTGCAAGCATAGGAACTGCAAGCCATAGCAGAGAGAATGCAACTGGTGTGATTTCTGTGTAGTGGTCTCAGAAAGTGTCTTGCAACCCAACAGGGATGGAGAAGTTCAAAGTTTAATAAAGCTTTTCTTAAAAATAGAACCTTTGGAGTGTATTTTAATACCTCTCATGTGACAGTCATTGTCTCTTATTCTTTACCTGCAGAACATGTTTCAGTTGCCTACAGCTGATACACTCTGACTACAGTCCTTGGGTCTGAGATGGGTGTTTGGGTGTCATAGGAGTTAGAATAGGTGGTCTAAATACTCCTTCTCTAGCTTCCATCTCTACAAAGTGAAGAGGAGATGAATATTGATTGCTAAGCACCATAATTTTGCACACTTGACCCAGGTTTTAGCAATCAGAATGGCATTGTTGCTAAAATCCTATGGAAAATATTTGATGCTATGCCCTTTTCCCCTGAGGTGATTCTGCCTAAAGCTGTTATGCATAGGGAATGATAAAAAGATGACCATTTGTTGCGTACATTTGTTATGTGATATACTATGTAATTCATCACTCTTCTGTTTATTTACACTTTTTCTTTCATGCTTATTGTAGCTTTTATTAATGTTTTTGATAACACAGCATCAGCTGCAAGGCAGAAATGTTTACTCTGCTGGGGTTTTGTTAAACTTTTCAGTATAGATTAAAAAACTTCAGCAGCCCTTGGATGGATAGGCTTGAGTTGGAAATTTACATGTGAGTAACAAATATTATAATGCAGATGAGCCAGACAGGAGAAAGAGAAATTTATAATCAGGAACTCCTCTGGCAGTGTTAATCTGCCTCATGTAGACTGTGTGATGAATCATTCCACATCGCCACAAGGACTGCTGCTGCTGCTGAGCTCTGTCAGCAAGTGGGACAATAAAAAGTGTGCATGGAAGGGTGGAGGGGAGGGCACATGCAAGGGATTAGGAAAGGGACAAAGAAAGAACAGCTATTTAAAACTGGACATTTCAGCCCTGGCCAGTAGTTCATGTTATATATAATTCATCCAATTTATTGGGTAAATCATTTCATATGCTCCATGAAATGCAATTTGCTTCCATGGCCAAGCATGACAAAGGTTTCACAGAATTGCGGTTGGCAAAGAGCTCTTCTAGGATAGTTAATTCAGGGCCTGTGAGATTGCTGAGGCGTCTTGTCAGAACATTAAATAATCACACAATGTCATGAGGGAATATCTAATTAAGAGCCCAATTTCTCAAGGGTCTGAGTACCTGTTACAATGTGCTGAGAACCCTTAATTCCCACCGACAAGAGCAGCAGCTTAGGGTGTTCCCAGCAGGCATTTAATAGGATTGTGCCCTTACTTCATTTGGCTGGGGTAAGTCCAGGCCAACCAGGTGAAGCGACAGTAATCAAACAAGACAAGATAATGACAAACAGGGTTACATCCCAGCAGGAATGTTATTACTTGCAGATGATGGAACATACCCCAGTGTGAAGTCCCTGTAAAAATTAGGGCCAGATTTAAAGGTGCACTTTTATGGGTTAAATTTCTGCCTTTAAGAAAGGTCCGTCTGTACTCACCCTGTGCAAAAAATCTGTAAAAGGCAACATGAATCCATTATCAGCCCATACTGTCATCTTGTGGGAACAAGTGACAGAGCTCTCATCCGCGGTTTGGTCCCAAGGACTTCAGTGATTTAGATGACGTCATGAGAGCTGTCTGCCTTACAAAGGCAGATGGCATTTCATCCAGTGTTTGGGAAGCATAAAGCTTGAGTAGAGTCATTTCAGAGAAATTTAGGTGCTGAAGTTCCCTGTGCAGCATTCTTGGTGTGTCTCATGAAATAGAACAAGATTTGAGGTGGACAGATGGAGACTTATCAGTAGGATCTTTTTCCCTTCTTATGTACCTGCAGCTTAATAAGGGAGAAGACTGTTACATGCAACCAGAAGATAATGGACATTGTAGTTTGGCTTATGATGCTTCTCTTAGGCAGATGTGAAGGTAGAAATGGTGTTCTTTTTTTGGTATGAAGAAGCATTATGAAAGGAGCATGGTACTATGTTAAACACTTTTGGGAGAGTGAAAAGTTAAAATCAATCTCTGTGTTGTCAGACTCTTAAGTGAGGAATGATGCATTAGACTACCTGATTTTATTTGATTTGTTGGGAAACCAGAGCTGCTGTGCTGTTTCTTGAATGGAATTACAGGCTTCATTTGAAGAGAGATGCAAAGCGCACACATCGTTCTGGAAGAGATCAACATAAGCATTTTCTATATCATGACTAATGTTTACTGGAAGAAATCAAATTACTGTTACACAGACCATCTGTTTTCTTTGCATGCAATCATGTAAGTGTTTTAGGACAAGCCATCCTATTTAATCAATTGTAAATCTTTTATGGGAAGGCACTGTTTTCTGTAATAAAATCTATTTTTATGATAAATGTAAGAGTTTTAAATACTGGCTTCTTCTGCATAAATATAGTGTACATATTGTTCATAACATAAATAGTAGGAGTGTACAGCATTAGTTATTATCTGTCAAGAACTTAATTTTAGGCCTTTTTGGGTAGCCATTTTTGGATATTTTTTGGATCTGCAACTCATTGGTGTTGAACTATTATAGCAAGTAGCATAATGAATAATATGGTCCATTTATAGTTATTGAAGTTGCTTCCTACCTACATTTGGTAAATATATTATATAGGGTCTTTATTTTGTAGCATGCCTATCATGATAAAATTGAATACTGGGGAAGATGATTGCTCATTGTCTAAATGCTTACACTTGGAAAGACCTAAGAAAAAAAGGCATGGCTTGTTGGAAGATTACTCTGTGCAATGACATTAGAGAAACTTGAATTTATAGTGTAAGAAAAAGTCAACAATGGAGTGTGAGATTTGCTTCATGTTTAAGTGTAGCACATTCATGCATGTATATGGTCCTGTTCATTTTAGTGGATGCTTAATTGAGCCTGCCTATTGTCTTTTTTTATTGCTTCTGTCAGATTCCCTTATTTGTATATTGCGTTTGGGTGCACATAGGTTGCTCTTGAATTCAGAGGAAGCTAAAGGTCTGCATCTTGAACAGTGTCCTCTGATTTCAAAAGAAGCTGTGTGCATGCAATACCAGAAGTTGCTCTGTATTGTATCAAATGCCCCTGAAATAAAAGAAAGGAACAAGAACTGTAAGTAACACAACCGGAAATTCCCCGAGAAGGTTGGCTGTCCTTCTCAATGAGGTCAGCAAGCCTGAATTTCATTTGTTCAGACACTTTCAAATCAATAGTATTTTGTCTGAATAATTAGCTGCTTACTCAGGCTTGAAAAGTGTATGGTGCTAAATTCTTGCTTTTTCTTGGGTAAACATGAAGAGGCAAAGAGGGAGAAACAGATGGAGCATGCACCTGGAAAAATGGTAGTGACTACACTCTGGTGCCACCCCATGGTACAGGGGAAGCTTACTGCCCAGGGAAATATCAGGTGAAATGAAAGGCCCCTTTAAATCCTTCTGTGAAGGCTGGAGTTGAGATCTCCATGTCTTACCCCACTTATTATAGTGTCTGTTGGGAATTGCCAGTACGTGGCACAGGAAAAGCTGCCTACCAAACTGCGCTAATCAATCCCAGCACCTACCTAGACTTGAAGCTTACCTAGATCAGTCAAGAATCTGATGAAAACTAGGTTGTCAGTTAATCTTCTTTTATCAGTCTGCATTAATTCAGTAAAAGAAAAGAAGCAGAACAAAGCGAACAGCTTACAAAATCATATAAGTAATAGAGAGTGAAAGATAAAACAAAGCATAAAAATGCAATTAGTAGTGACCTAACAGTTTTACCCCGTTCACAGTATCTTCTATTCAAATTCAGCACCTCTTCTTTCAGAAAAGTATCAAATATGAGATAAATTGTTAAGGGTTTTTTTTGTTGTTTTTTCCTTTTACTTCTGCCCTTCTTTTATTCAGAAGGAAGAAAACTGCAGGCAAATCGAGTATTTCATAGAATCAGAGAGTCATGTTGGTTAGAACAGACCTCTGGAGGGCATCAACAATGTCCTAGTCCAAGTGAGAGAAATTTAGGTGATTCACCAGCCCCTCCCAGCTACCTGTTCCTTAGTCTTCCTTCTACTGCTGATTTTTCCCTAGAAGCTCATCTGGTTGCTCCTCATGTCCCTCACCAGCTTCAAGCTCAGATGAGGTCTGGCTTTCCCAATTTCATCCAAGCAGGTCAGAACAAGGAAGTTCTGCCCACTCCCAGCCTCTTCATTCTCTGTTTGTTCACACGGCCTTTCTGTTGTGCCTGCATGACTTTCCATGTCGTGAGCTGGGAAGTCTCTGTTTTCTTGGGAGGCTGTCCTCAGCAAGCAGCTTGCTTTTCTGGGCCCCTTTGCTGTCTTGGTTTTCAGGAGACATGTTTCAGTTTGAGCTGTCAAAAACATTGATGCAAATGTTGGGTTTAGATTTTTCAAGTTGTCCTTCTTACTTCCCACCCTTCCATCTTCACAACCCCAAATCTTTTTCAGCAAGATAAAGCAGTGTAATCTGACAGATATGAAAATATTGAATTTCCACAAGGTTTTCTTTTTTTAGCATGATTTTTTAATTTGTATATGAGTAAATTTACTACAGGTGGGGGTTTTTTAAGTGTTTGTTTAGAAGTTGCCAAGTATTTAGACTTTTTTTGGGGGATTTTTTTTTCAGCCAGAACTTTGGAGCAGTCACCGTGAGTTCTCTAACAGCTTCAGTAGAATAGGCATGATGATTTCCAGTTGTATGGTCTGTTTTTATCCAAGAAAGATGTATTTACAATTGTCATAGAAGATATTGGACTAGTTGCAAGAAAGGTAAATGCTAACACTGCTGCTTGGAAATTATCATATTTTTATTATTAAGAAATAATTCAGCAAAATGACTTCATTTGCTTGGTGGTAAACTATGAATTACTGGTGTCATAGTTACAGTATATTTTGATATAGTATCTGTGTTCATCTAAACAATAATAAAATAATTTGCTCAATGAACAATGAGAATGAATGTCTTGAAATAAAAGTACAGAACTCCTTACTCCATTTTAAGTGGAGTAAGTAGAGAATACTGCTGTTTATTTTAAGAATTTCCTGTGTCTGCAGTGCTGATTACACTGAAGTAGGAATCAATGACAAAGTGCCATATAGGAGACTTTATTTATAGTATCTTTATAACTGATCTGAAGTGAGACAATAGATTTTGATACCCATGACCTTTAATAGAAAAATCTCTGAAGAGACGTTTCCAATTTCACCTCCAAAGTTACCCCTTGTGAAAGTCCTTTGTATTTTAGGCTTTGTGAGGATATTAAAATAATTACCCATTCTTAGTTGGTTTCTTTTTTTCTGAATTATTCCAGTCTCTTGGCTATTCAATTGACAAATCGGAAAAATTATTCAGCTCCAAAATCCTCAAAGCTAGACATTTGCTCATTTCTGCTTTTAATAATGTTCTTAAGTGTAGTATGTTTGGGGGTTTGTGCATTTGCTTTTCTGCACTTGACCTGTGGCAGCCCAGTGGTCGTAGAGGATGTGATTTGTCTGTGCAATCTGAATTCTCCTCTTCTACTTCTCTACCACATGCACCAATTTTCTGAAGGAAATGCAACAGAAAAGTGCCATAGGTGATTATCATGCTTGACTTTGAAGTGGTCTCCCACAGACCATTTGGTGGTACAAGGAGGAAAAGAGGGAAACAGAAATGCTTGGTCACCATTCTGAAACCTATTTAGGTCTGACCAGCTCATCCTTAAAGAGGAAAAGTCTATAGGTATTCAAAAAACCCACAAAATTAATGAATAATCTCTAAGGAAGATATTCTGGAGTGAAAAACAAGTAGAAAAGATAGTTTAGAGAAGGTACAGGAAAGAGAGTATGCATAGAATGATGGGTTGAATGAGTATTTCAGAAAGGATCACGGTCATTGCTGTAGTACCTGAACAGTGGCATAGAAACTTTAAAAATAAATGCATTTAATACTGATGAAAGAAAAACTCATTTGAAATGTGCTCAGTTAACTAGTAGAATTGATTGATATAAGATACTGTTGAGTAAAACACTGGACTCTCCTCATGGGTTATTTCTCTACAGATAAATACTGCAGCATAAAAGATTCTGGCACTTACTAAGCAATGATCCCCCTAGGCTGCTGGTTTGGAAACCATCTCTTGGGGTTTTTATTCCTCAATATTGGCTACTGTTGAAGTCAGGAAATGGGGACTTCTTGAATTATAGTATGATTTGAAATTATTTTTTCAGTGTTTTCATATGCCACATTTGGTCTCTATATCCTCTCTGTCACAGGAAACCGTCTTACACCCAGAGCAAGAAACATAAATTCACTTGGCTGTCCCATATCTCTAAGGGACCTGATGCATGAGTGGACTAGAGAAAGGAAAGAGAGAAAAACTCCAAGGACCTACAGGTCATCTTGCTGGCAGGGTGAGTAAATGTCCTAGCATCTCAGTTTTGTGTTGTCAGGTACACAATGAGTGATTCTGCTTTAAGCATTGTCTCAAGAATTTCCCCTCCAGTAATTTTTGAGAAAAAGATGATAAAAATGTCTCCTGTTCCTAGGTTTCTGACACTGGTGCCCCCATATGTTAAGAATTACTAAGCCAGACACCTCCTATATTTTCAGTTTAAGCCTTGAACATGTTCAAGGTGATTTTTGTGATGGGGTCTTTTTATACATGTTGTATTCTTAAGGCCCTTTTCAAATTGAGTGGGTGAAACAGAATTATCTACCTATTACTGAATCAGTCCAAACTCCTTATGATTCAAAAGATATTCAAAAGAGGAAAGAAAGGAAGAAAACTCATTTTCCCAGTTCTGACAGTACTTACACTGCTACAGATCTGGGCCTGTGTTCCCTGCTTTCCCTAGGCAATTTTTTCTTGCTTACAAAACGCAATGAAAAATATTACCTAGCAGAGAAGCAAATGTGTAGCTGACTTATGTGATAGTCAGAACCTAATTATATGATCCCCTTTTCTTGCTGGGTTTGCCTATTCCAAAAAGTGGTAGAGACAGAGACCACAATAGAGTGTGGAGCATTTCCTCCAGTTCATAGCAGTGAGCCAGGAGGTCTGTCAAGTACCAACAAGCCAATTCAGCAGATTCAAGAGTCCTGTGTACAGAGAATGACTTGTTTTTCAAAAAGATGACCCAAATCAAAACAGATTACTACCATAGCAGAAAATCCAGAAAAAACCTGAATATTACCTTGGAGTCTTCCATCTGGTAGTTTGTGTCTCTACAAAAGACATAATGAAAGTGTTACCCTCCTCCATTGGGAAGGCTGAAAGTCCTTCTGAGTGTGTGCTTTCCCACTGTATTTGGTCCTGCCTGTTTCTGTGCCCTAAACATTGGCAGGGCCCATCTGCTTTTGTCTTCTCTGCTGGGGCAAAAAGGATGAGCTGAATGAATAGAGCAAACCCATCCTCCCTGCAACCCAGGCCCAGCAGATACTTTTATTTTAAAGAAAATGTAGAGCAGCTGAATTACGGTTTTAGCGGCATGACAGCCCACCTCAGCTAGGAACCTTAAGGCAATTTTCCAGAACATGCAACACAACAGAACTAAACAAAGGGCGCTCCAGAGGACAGGTACTTTTCTGCCAACAGCTCTCTGATATGCAATGCAATATCTACCAATATAATAGTGTCTTTACAATTGCTACTAGATGATGTGTTTAGTATAATATTAGGCTGTTTTTCTTAGCATACAAGCAGTGTTTCAACTTTGAATGTCTGCTTTTTCCTACTAGATGTTCTTTGAGAGGATCTAGGTAAACATGAAGGCTGTCTGGACTTTGCCTTACCCTCCAGTTAGAAGAAGGGGAATTTTGCTGGGTTTGCTGTTTGGTTTGGTTTGGTTTGTTTTTTTTTTTGTTTTCAGTAGGTACTGCTCTGAGTGTGCTGAAAGATTATACAAGTGCACAAAATTTTTACAGAAATCAGGTAATTTTTTTTTTTTTTTGCCCACTTTGAACCCAGTGGAAACAGCAACAACAGCCCTGCTCCCAATTGCTGGATTCTGGAATACATAGGAAAAGGTGTTCAGGGGCTGGGGAGTCACATTTCTGTTCTAGCAGCTGCTTCTTCCCTCTTTGTGGAGCAGATAAATCCTGTGGGCACAGGTTTGTCCATACTTCATAAATACCACAGTGTCTTCTTCACAATGTAATTACACTTTCTTGTTTTAATAGAGCAGTGTGCTTTCTGAACCACTAGTTATTTCCCCCTTAGTTCTACTTTTTTTTATATAATACCTGTGAAATGGAGATGGGCTTGATGTCCATTGACATAGTGTTGCCATTAAGTGAGGGCCAGTATGACTGAGAACAATAAAGGTGTTCAGTAAAAGTGTCAACATAGTTGAAGATTAAAGTTAATATTATTTCTATTCCTAAAACCATTTCTGTGTGTATTGCTTTTGCAATTCACATATAAAATAAAATCATCCTCAAACTCAAATTTTATTGAAGCTTCATGAGCATTACTACAGGGAAAATAAAGAAGTTGGTAAATGATTAAATGTATAATTAAAGGTTTCACATTTAACCCGTCACTGCAGTGATTTATGGTTTCCATTATTTTGTCTAAGTAATGCACTTCCTTTTTTCCAGTGTTTTTTCTTTCCTTCATTGTTGTTAGTGTCTGTAATCTTATTGTAAGGAAATTTATCACAAGGACAATGTTTTTGTCCTCAGCTGCAAGGTACAGAGGAGAATTAAATCAAAACATAGAAGATGCAATACGCTTCCCACTGCAGTTGGTGGGAAAATTGTGAAGCGTTTACCACATTGGGCCAGAAATGCTTTATGTGTAAGAACAAAGGGCAGGATATAGTCTCTGTGCTTCTCTGCTGTCATATTTAGGGCTGAAACAGGTGTCTTCAGCAGTCAGTCCCAGGAAGGCTCAATAAAGGCGTAAGGCTGGGACACACAATCTCCCTCTGTAGTGCATGCCAGGATTGGGTGGAAACCTGCAAACGCAGCAGAAACTGCCCTGAAGTAGCCCATAGCAAAAGCTGAGCACAGCCCTGTGCCTGCAGCCTGCAGAGTCCGAGCTCTTCTCCAGAGGTAGGTCCCCATGCCAGGGCTTTTTAAAAGGACTCATCAAGCTTTGTGGTTGTCCTCACAGACGTGGGAACTCATCACTTGCATGATGCTCGGGGCTCTTCCCTTCCTTGCCAAGTTGCCCAGCCACTGCGCTGTGCTATCGTCTCGCGAGGCTTTCTGCCAACTGCATGAAATTTGCAGCCTACTTCACTCTGGCAGGGTTGTAGTGGACCACTCTGCACTCCTATTTTCCAGACCAGTTTGTAGTTCTTTTGGAATGTAGCTGTCCACGCCACCTCAGGGTGGGCAGAGCCTGGAAACAAGATTCCTCACACCCAAGTGAGCACTCTAGCTGTATGCTTGTGTAATACCTCTCTTAGCTGTAACCTAGAAAACAAGGGGTTTTTCCAAGAAGTGTACATTTGCCTGTGTCTGTTAGGTGTACTTTGAGCAGATCTGAAATTTTGGCATAGATGTTGTTTCAGGGTCGCAAGGGGTCCTAAATTTGAGATGAGCACCTTGTTGCCGAGCTGTTGTTTGTGGGACTTCAAAGAACAAGAGTGAGAAAAGAGCTTCAGAAGCCACTGTATGAGTGTGTTCCGGTGGCAGTTTTCATATTCAGACACGTAAATTTGTATGTGGTCTAAACTTCCTCTTGACCAACAACCCATCCACAGAAGTAAGATTTCTTCTTCTACCAACATATGGTACTAAGATTCTCCTCTTGGATTGATTTCACACAGGAATTGCTGTTCTTTTCCAGACTATTGCAGGATTAAATAGCTTGGGTTTTATTTCTGTTTGGGAGTTTAAATTCACACCTCTGTTAACTTCACCTAGAGCTGTTAACCAGAGAAGAAAAAATATGTTGTCTTGTCTTCGCTGTTTTACCCTAAATATGGCTTATAGATGCACTTATTGACAGTTCACAGCAATGTTTAATATGGTTTACTTATGCTCTGTTGAAGGTATTGTAATTTACGTTCTCCATAGTGTTGTACAATGTTACTGTGTTTCTTCTTATTCTTTGTCTCACTAAAAATATCTGGGCCATTTTGTTTTAATCCTCTGCAATAAGTACAGCAGAAACTTCTGAGAAGAAGAGACCTTTAAAGAATTGTGGCAAAACAAAAGAGCATAAAAGTGAGTTTTCTTGAGAAATGGTTATGTAGAAAAGGACTTCTGTTTTGTCTTCTGTAGTATGTCTCTTAGTCTTTTAGACAAGTTTTTCATTGCCCTAATATTTTTCAGCTGTTTTTTCTTTTTTGTTGTTGTTTCTTTCTTCGATTCCTATTTTAACATAGGTAACCAACAAAAACATGCTGTTCCAGGAAGTTATAAGAAGTCATAACTCCAGTATTGCCTTTCTTAACGCTGTTTGTGGATGATATTACTGCTTTATGAGCAAATGTGTGCTTGTTTTAGGGAAGGACATATTCCTATGAAATTCTGTGATTTTTTTCTTTAAGTGATAACAGCTAATTTAAAATTTAGCAATCTGCATGAGAAGTTCCTGTTACTCCGATCACCAGACCTTTAATCGGCAGCCTGGCGTTTTCCCTGCCATCACAGTTCCCATTTGGATCAGAGGTCCCTCAAAATTTCCTAACAGTTTTCTTCAGGTCCGGCTAACCTAAGTAATGGTTGTTCGTTAGCATTCTGTCAGAATAATAATTAAATGGATTAATAATTTAATGTGTAACAAATCCATGCCTACAGCGGTATTGTGTTTTACCCTCCTATCAACCTCTTGCTGTTGTTGAAAGGCCCTTAGTGTAACTCATTTTACAGGTACAAAATATAAGTCTAGTATAAGCTACCCTTTAGGATGGGTTGGGGTTGGCTGTATTTCTAGTCTTGCACTGGGAAGCACAGGTGTAGATCACCTCACAGAGGGCTGAAAGGTCCCAGTGATTTCAGAGGTCTTCCTTGCGTGAGTTGGAGTTTAGAGTGCAGCACTTGTTTTCCTCATGAGAAGCTTCCAGAAGAGCATTGCTGTGTCCTGCCATCCATAATATTTAGGCTTGTCTGTGCTTAGGAGTAAATAATTTTTATTTCAGAACTGTTATATACATGCTTATTTTGAAAACACTCTGGTTGTTTTATTTCATTTATCAGACAAATGTCTTCTTTTCACAGTAGACGGAACAGCTTTTGCTTCTTCTGAGCCATAGAAACCTAGCATGTTAATTCCTTTGAGCTTGAGGATTACTGCTCTTTTACTGTTTATAATCAGAAGTGTTAGCAAGACGCTTGGGGCAAACTCTTTGCTGCATTGAAATGGCACAGGTTATTTGAAGTCAACTGGTTGAGCTGTTCCAGTGTACAGCAGCAAGGAATTTGGCCCCTGGTCCAGAAGCCAATGGACTACAGTGGAGTTTTTACCTTCACTACTGGTATATGAAAGAGTATATGTTTGCAGGTGGATTATTTTTTCTGTCATCTGTCTGACTCAGTGTTGGTTTGTCTCTCTAGATGCTACAGAGTTACATATGCCATATTTAAGTTTAAGAGATAGAATAGACATTTTCACGGACTGGGATATCGTGAGCAAATTTTGAGGTCTGTAGTGCAGGATACAAAAATTACAGTCAAGATCTCTGAGAATGCAAGTTCAAAACAGAAGCTTTGCAGCTCAGATAGGAGTCCTGTTGAGATAGAAAAGGTCCCCCTTTTTGTATCTCATAGTACATCTTTTTGCCTTTTTAGCATGCAGTTCTTATGAGACATTACAGCTGTTTCTCCAGAAAGCACTGGCAAAAACTGCTTTTGGTAGATCACAAGGAAGAACAGACACAAGGGAAATGGTGCTTGTTTTCCAAAATGCATGTATTCTCTTATGCATTGCTGAAGAGCAGGGGTATGCAGCTAGGAAGAGTTGGTTCGATGAGAAGTTTATGCAGAGGGGAGTTAGCATGGTGATATGAATGTATGTGCAAATTTTTCCTGCTTACTTGCTTTCAGGCTAAAGTTTTCCATCACAAGAACCTGAAGCCACAAGAGGCCTCAGGACCCGCATGAGGACACTGTTTCTGAGAAGGGATTATCACTTTTTTGATCACTAAATTCTTTAAGAACTTTGACAGGCTCCACATAAGGCTTCTGGCTGAAGAAGCACATCTGCAATTTGACTTGGTAAGCAGAGACATGCAGAGAGCTGGGCTGCTGCCCAACGCCTCTCATACTGCATCAGGCAGACCCGGTCCCAGGGTGCAATGCCCACAGCTGGTTTCTGCCATTTCAAACACAAGACAACCTTGGGCAAAAAACAGACACTAAAGCTTTTCCTTTAATTCTCTCCTGTTCAGCTGTGCTGGATCCAGATGATATAATTCACCTGCTCCCCTCATATATTGGCTACAAAGGAATAAAGTGCCATTCCCAAGAGCTGCTGAAGTCAGATTGTCCTGGAATTTGTGTCAGGGACCCTACTTTCTTGTAGCATTATAACATACCAGAATGAAGGTTTGTACCAGAATGGAGTGCACTTGGAGAGAGAAATAAATGATACCAAGTTTAACGATTGCGTGATATACCCTGATTCCCACTTTCCAGATTTTCAATAAAACCCCTATAAAAATTATTATAAAAACTTTGCAAATATAATTAGGTTAACCTAGACTGTTAGTATTCAGGAAAGCAGCACAAGTGGTCTGGAACTTCATAGCCAGACCTTTTGAAGTAACAGAAAAGTAACGTTTTTCTTGCTAACCACCTAATCCATACAAAAAAAAAATTACTGAGAGACCCAATTTATTTACCACAAACCAGGAACAGCTACCTTTCCTTGCTTACCTCCCACTGCATCTGCTTTGATGAAATAATTGCATTTATTCTTGCTGAAATATTAGCATGAAATAATTAATATTCGCAATTAAAGGAATGTGTGTTTGAACACCATAGTTAATATTATGCTAAGGTGGAAGATGTTATTTTATTCACTGTTTCTGGCAGCCCAAGGTTGTACATAGAACTGAAGTTTACTAAGTTGCTTTTCTAATTGCGAGCAATAAAAATGCTTCTGTTTTGCAAGAAAAATAGTGAACTTGGGGTACCATTGTTTACTAGTTTTTAAAGATTGATAGGAAGGTAGCAGTTGCTCTGTGGTATTATAGAGTTTTACAGGCTAGCCCAATACATAATCATGGTTTTTGATGGAAATGAAATAAGACTGAAAAGTGTGGCAGCTGTTTTAGTGAGGTAATTTAGTGAGGTATTTCTTGGTATACAGGTTTTTTTTGGAGTGGGAGGGGGGAAGAAGGTAGAGTGAATGGGAATCCCTGGGGAATTTTTGAGGCTGAATGGAAGGAGAACCATTCTGATGGGTTTGATAGGGCAACGGCTGGCTTCCTCACTTGTGTGACTGCCTCTGGCTTTTGCATTTAAGAGGCAGTAAAACTTCATCGGTAGGAAGAAAGATGCTTTGAAGCAATAAAGATTGAAGGTTAGTGAAAATGAGAAGTGTCTTAAGTAAATGAGGAAAGCCTGTGGGTAAGGTTGGAGCAATATTCAAGTGAACAAAATAAATCTGGGAGATGGGGAGAAAGAGAATTGGTGTGATGGGATTGATAATATTTTTGTTCCCACAGTCTTTGGCATTTATTCTCTGTTTTGTCTTTATGCGTATAAACATACCTCCTGCCAGCCTGAGTTTAAGCAGGTCTGGCTCCACTTACTACATTAAATTTTTCTCCATACTCACAAAAACTTTTTGAGAATAATGCTCTAAATTAATATGCAAGGTAACTTAAATTGTTTTTTGTTAAAATTGAGAGATCCTTAAATAATCAAATTGAATATTAAATCCATATCCATGCAGCTCTAGCTTTTTAGCTTTTTTTTTTCCTCAGGCAACCCTGGACTAGCATGGGAGATTTTACTGACTTCAAATGCATTAAATATATTGATCTGCAGAAAGCTTTGGCGTCAGGCTGTCTGTAGCCTGTGTCATGCTGTTGAAAAGGAAGTGCTTTTGCCTCTGTCTACAGAAGAAACAAAATGAAAAACATTATCAGGGTTTCAAATCACTGTGGAAGCTGGAGAGGCCAGGGGAATTAGCTAATAGCAGCTGTATTGCAATTAGTAGGGAAGAGCTTGGCTAAGAGCAGCAATAGTTCTTTTTAGCATCTCAGAAAACTTTAAACGGTGTATTTTTTGAAAAATTATTTGTTCAGAAACAACCTATATAGTCAGTATATACCTTCTCACCAGGGTCAGCAAAATTTTGGAGGGGATACTTTACTTGTCCTTTCCCTTTTATAACATCATGTTCTCTCTTCATAATAGGGTTCCCTTGATATCGGTACAGTCTTCACTGAGTTCTGGACTAGTTCAAGCTGTGAGGGGATTATATAAAGCCACTTAATTTTGCCCCCCTGTTTTTCTTTACTTTTTCAATAAATTGCTTAGGTTGCTGTGATTCTGTGACACCTTCTACTGCTGTTATCAGCAACCTTTGCACAGGTATCTTCCTAACCTGCAGGTTTCATGCAGTCACAGGTGCTTCAGGTCCCTGCTTCTTCCCTCCTGAATATAAAGTTGTACAATTGGTCTGAGTTTTGTTTGTAAAATGATGTTTATGAATGTTCTTTTATTTTTCTCTAAAACATTTCTGTAAGTATTTCCGGTATTATGGTAGTTCACATCTCAGTGCAGACATTTTTTTGTGTTTTGTTTTACTTAGGTAACAAACACTCTCATTAAGTGCTTACAGGCTTCGCTAGAAAATGCCTTTAGGGATCCATTTTTCTGAGTGTCAGTGCCCCCTTCACAGGTGCTGCTGCTTTGCTTTCTTAATTCTGACATTCAATTATCTTCCCAAAGAGGAGGGGAAGCTTCCTGAAAGGCCCAGGTGAAAGCTGTCTTCTCATTACAGCTAGTTCTTAGCTGATGTCCACCAGCTAGCACAAGTTCATCTTGCTGTGGAGCTGTGCTGAAAGGAGAGATGCAAACTCTTTTGGTGAGATAAAACTGCCTTGCAAATGGCAATAAGATGTGTTTTCTAGGTTATATCTTGTAGTTAGTTATCATAAATATATGAAATAATCTTTAGTTTCCTGAAAGAAGTGTTTTACCAGAGTGATTTGTTTGTTTTATCCTTCAGGTTTGCAATACATTTTTTTTATAGTGCATAAATAAGGGTGCTGCTGGGGTGAGTTTAAATTATTTTCTGTTGTATAGCTATTTGGTATCCTCTCTGGAGTAATGAGGTTGAAGCTGTCTTTTTTATTTCTTCAGTATCAGGGTAGATGTGACTTCCTGGAAGAAAATAGTGCTGTTTGATTTGGCTGGTACCAGTGTCTTAGGGTCAGATGGAGGTAGAGGGAACTGGGATGTGGGTGGGATAGAGAAAGAGAAGGAGAGATTTGAAGTTGAATCTTAAATTACATGAACACTGGTGTTATTTGCTCTTTGATCAGTGTGACCTCTGCTATTAAGTACAAACTTAAATAAGGAATACAGGATTGGGAGGGACCTCCTGAATCATCCTGTTTTTCCTCTTGCCATCACAGCTGCTGTAGCATATAAATCCCTTTGAGAAGGCTGTCATAGTCCATCTTCAACTTAGTAAGGCTCTTTGTCCTGTTATAGGCTGGTTGTTCTCTAGCTGAGCTCCTGTGAAAATTAGAAGCCTCTTGTCCTTTAGCTTAAGTGATTTTGCCTTTCTGTTGCCTGTGAAAATTTCTCCGGCTTTATTTTTGTGACAGTTAACTTACTAAGGTCTTTGAAATGTGTCTTTTCAGGTCAGTGGAGTGGGGAGGTGGGTTTTGTTGTTATTTTGCTATTTTGATTAGGTGTTCAATTTTCTCCTTTTTTTTAATTGTTCTTGGTTTAGAATGGCTTTTTTTTTTCACAAACACACACAAACGCCCCTATGATTGCTCAGCATTTCAAATTATTTTTCCACCACTTTCTAAAGGGTTGATGCTTCCTTATGAAGAACAGATTTCTTGATAAGTCTTGGGCTCTCTTGCGGAGAGAGAGCTTATTGGTAGCTTGTAGGCATCTCAAGTAAGATGAATCTCTCCTATCTCTGTATACTTATGTTGGAAATAGTCACCTTGGGCTGTCTGTATAGTCAATGGAGAGAAATAGGTAGAGCCAGGGTGAGATTAATTTGACCTATTTTGAGCATCTAATTTAGGATGAAAGGAATTGCACCCTAAAACTCTGAGAATCATGGAAGCCTGAGGTGGCTTGCATTGATGAGAATTTCTGTGTTTAATCAGAATAATCCTAGTCCTTCTGACTGGCAGATTAGCTCCCGGTTTATAGTGGTAATTCTTGTTACTATCTGAATGCGTGTCCTTCTGTATATAATGGGAACGTACTGCTTATCAGTTTTTAATATATGTCATCAAATGATGAAGACAAAAGCTAAGACCTGCTGTACACATGCTTGTACAAAATGAACCTATTGTCTATGTATTTCTGAAATAATAGACATGGAGGGCTGATTCTGCACTTAATCTTGCAAAACACATGGATTTTTGAACTGTGTCCAAGACTTGAAGGCAGACTTGAAGTTCATTGTTGGCAAAGCAGGAGTCTCTTGGACAAAGATGCGTGTTGGTTTGGGTTTTTTTTTCATCTGTTAGATGTCCTCACTGTCCCAGGGCAGTGGGACTTCCTGGCTGCTGCTAAGGAATAGGAAGGCAGACAGAGGACCTTAGACAGTGTAAAACTTTCTTGTTAACGTTTCAGTTGAATAGCACTGTGGAATCTGATGATATGGTTAATATTTAAGTAATATCATTGAGGACCTAGAGTAGATCAAGAATTTTCAAGGTTGGTCAGTGCTACGCGGACCTTGAAGGAAGTACAAAAGTGTTCAAAGTGCCTGAAAGGCTGATTTTTCAACTTCACACTGAAGCCAAGGATCGTCTTGGGCTTGTATCAATTTAATGTTCTGAGGCAACAACGTCTGCAAAGACTTGCTGAATGATAGTTATTCAGAATTATTTGTAACAGCCTATTTGGAAATGCTTCACTGTTGTCCACAAGCCATGTAAACACTGTGTCATGAAACTTACTCAAAGCTAGTGCAAGGCTGTGAAAAAGTGACTCCTCAAACTAAAAGTTAATGAGTCTACTTGTACTTAAAAATGTGCCTAGCTCCACACCACCTCCACCCCCCTACAGTGGAATTCCTCACCCAGAATGACTGGTCCTCAAACCAAGGAATACTAGTCCTGGGCTGGAGGGCAGTGCAGGCTGGGGAAATGCTTTCCACTTTGTTGGGGAAAGGGGCAGCATGTTCTGTTCAGAGCTGTTCAGATACACAGGGAGGTAAGATGGATAAGAGGAGCAAATGCAGCCATGAGAGTCCAAAGCCATTGGATGAGCTGGTGGTCTGTATGGGCCAGGGTGGGGCAGACACTTGTGTTCAGTGGTACGTGTATCCAAAATGAATGGAGAGACTGTTACCGCTGTGAAATGTAAAGGGAACAAAATTCTGTGGATGATATTGAAAGGGGTTTGGATTACGTGGTAAGTCTTGCTCGCACTATCTCATGTAAGTGGAAATCCCACTTACAGGTTTGTCTGCCAAGCCAGAAAATGAAATGTATAGCTTTTATGTGTTTCCACTTCCATAGGTTTTAAAATATTGATTTGTTTACTTTCATGGCAGAGTTGCACTTTCTGAAATGATGATAATGTTCATCTAGTTTACATCGGCTAATATGATGGCTGTGCATCACCTTGATGGTTTATGAATGAACAAAAGAAATTTTATTACCAAGTGATTCTTACAAGTCACACTCTGCTGTTTGGCTTGGCATGCATGGACTTTGCTGTACAGTTGTGCTTTTGTGGGGGCGGAGCTGATGGATACCGTCCAGAGTATGTGTTGCCATTGAGAAGCAGCTGCCAGAGCCTTTTGATGTCACTGTAGAATTTCTCTGCTTCTTTATCCTTGCAGTTGCTCCTATGCTTTTAGGACTGAGGAAATATTTTTAGGGCAGTGTGGCTCATCTAAAAACTGTGTTCCTTCTGAATTTGTGGACCTCGTGTAGGATTTACTTCTTAATTAACAGCACTGCCTTATGTAGTCTAATGATGCTGTTCCCAATTCATATCACACTTTTCACTGTCATTCCGTTGCCAGCTTACTTGAAGGCTTGTAAGCCAACTGAAAATGATGAGAGCTCATTTTGTCTCATTTGGCTGTATGTGCTGTTGTAGCATGAAAGCTTTTTGGTTTGCTGGAGAGCAACTGTTTAGCTTATTTCATTCATTTAAAACCTTGCCTTGTGGGATTCCACAGTGATACTATAGTCTTTTTTTTCCTTTGGGTATAATATCTGTGGCAATCATGAGTATTGCGAGGGTTTGAGTTTCACGGGACTATAACGCTAGTGTTATCTGTCTCTTCTTCAGTCTCATCTGCTGTTGCAGTCTAAGGATCACCATCTGCCTTTAGAAGACTACCTTTGAGGTTTGCCTTTGGTGATAAGGGATTGATATTCCAGACCTAGAAAACCATGTCTGAAACATGCTGCCTTTTAAAGTACTTAATTCTTGAAAGGAAACAGGGTTTATTAGTGAAGTTGTGTGGTGTGTTTTGAAACTAGGTCTGATCTAAGGGCCATCCTACTCATTTTGAGTCCAGTTTATAATCTCTGGCTTGTGTGACACTCTTAAACAGCAAAGGTGAAATACTTTCCATGTTTTATGTAGACCAGGCCTCATCAGTAACCTCCTCTCCTGTGGTATGACAAACAGAGCTTTCCCCCCATCCCCATGAACAAGTACAGTTAATAACTTGAACTTCTTGTTGTATTGGTATTATTAAAAATCCTACTAATCTATGTAAAATCAACTAAAAAAAAATTAAAAATTCCAGAGAGCTTGTATCTGGAAAAGGAAATTGGGTACTCTCAAATCTGAAATACCTCAGGATGTACTCATCGAGGTAGAGCTGTGCTGCTTCATTTCAAACTTGTACTATTTTAAAAATCTAAAATCTTCTCCACAGTTTACATTTATAGTGTTAGTATAGAATCATAGTTGGAAGGGACCTTTAAGATCATCTAGTCCAACCATCAACCTAACTCTGATAAAAAAACAGAAGAAAACCATATGAAAAAAAAACAAACACATTATTAAACTAGGTCTCTAAGCACTATGTCAACCCGTCTTTTGAAAACCTCCAGGGATGGTGCCTCAACCACTTCCCTGGGCAGCCCATTCCAGTGCTTAAAAACCCTTTCAGTGTAAAAAGTTTTCCTAGTATCCAATCTGAACCTCCTCTGGTGCAACTTGAGGCCATTTCCTCTTGTTCTGTCACCTGTGACTTGGGAGAAGAGACCAACCCCCACCTCTCTACACCATCCTTTCAGGTAGTTGTAGAGAGTGATAAGGTCTCCCCTCAGCCTCCTTCTCTCTAGGCTGAACAATCCCAGCTCCCTCAGTCTTTCCTGATAAGACTTACTCTCCAGACCCCTCACCAGCTTCGTTACCCTTCTCTGGACTCGCTCCAGCACCTCAAGGTCTTTTTTGTGGTAAGGGGCCCAAAACTGGACATGGTACTTGAGGTGGGGACTCACCAGTGTTGAGTACAGGGGGACGATCACCTCCCAAGTCTTACTCATCACACTGTTCCTGATACAGGCCAAGATGCTGTTGGCCTTCTTGGCCACCTGGGCACACTGCTAGCTCATGTTCAGCTGGCTGTCCACCAACTCCCCCAGGTCCTTTTCTGCCAGGCAGCTTTCCAGCCACTCTTCCCCAGGCCTGTAGTGCTGCATGGGGTTATTGTGACCCAAGTGCAGGACTCAGCACTTGGCCTTGTTGAACTTCATCCCATTGGCCTTGGCCCATTGATCCAGCCTGTCCAGATCCCTCTGCAAAGCCTTTATACCCTCCAGCAGGTCGACACTACTACCTAACTTGGTGTCATCTGCAAACTTACTGAGGGTGCACTCGATCCCCTCATCCAGATCATTGATGAAGATGTTAGAGAGAACTGGCCCCAATATTGAGCCCTGGGGGACACCACTCGTTACTGGCCACCAACTGGATTTAGCTCCATTCACCACCAAATATGTGTCACACATAAGCAAAAATACATGCTGAATATGCAGACTGATACATCTGTAGTTACTTAAAGTTCTATTAAGACATAGAATTTGACTATGTGAGCTGCTTTCTTTACACATCTAGCTGTTTCCCCCCAAAAAACATATTCTGCTTCTCTCTTGTGGACTCATTTTTCTCAGTTCTTGGCTCGCTGGAGAGCTACTGATCCTCCTCAAGCAGTACTTGGGACAATACGAAAACCAATGCAGCTAGGGAAAAGAAAGGAGGCCAATCCACACAGTTGTTATTTTAAAAAATACAGGTAATAATTTCTTACTGAAAGAAACAAGGATAAGGAGCAAAACACCTACTTCAGGTGTAAAATGGTTTGACTCCTGAAGTATTTAAGTTATGAGTCTAAGGAGAAAGAATAAGTAGAAAACCTATTTGCAATCAGGTTTTTTTCAGATACTTTAGAGAGGAGTAATGTGGATGATTCTAGTTGAGCTTTATGAAAGCTTCACAGGTTTGAAAATTTTTCATTTTGTGCTCAAAGAAAAACACACCTTTGGACAATGCAAAATCAGTTCATGTCAAAAGGTCTTTTTTTCAGTCTCGAGTCCAGTTGATTAAATAGGGTTTTGCAGCCACAAAAGCTGTTGGACATAATATTATCAGATTACTGAAGAATTTCAGCTTTTAAAAAATAGTATGTTTGACAGATTATGTATTCCAAAATTTCTACCTAGAACCTTGTGATTATAAGACCAACTAATTGTCTAATATTAGACAAAAATTGTGGACAATGATCAAATTCTAACATGATAATCAGATTTATTTTTTAATTGGTTGACAAATGTAAACAAGTGTTAATCCACCTCTTCTCTTTTTTCTTTTTTCTGTTGTTCACCAAGTATGCTGGAAACAAATTTATAAAAGAAAGCAGTCTTTTGCTCTTTGATATCCAGACTGACTCTTTACATGTGATTTCACTTTTTTTTTAAATGGAATTAGTAGTAATAAACTGTACATCAGCTGAGAACAGTATGAGCCTCTTGTTAAAAAGGTTAATTAGATAATGAGTTGTAACAAAATAAAATCAAACCACTAGGTTTAATATCAAAGTACTATATAAGTTTTGGTTTAAATGTAGTACATTACTATATGTACTTTCTTATGTTTTTGAGGGATCACCACATGAAAGACTGTTTATAAATTGTGATATGACTACAGATATACTTTAACCCATTAAATAAAACTGTATGGTATATTGGAAGAATAATCTACTCAAGATGGATTGGAGTATGGGACCTATCTACGAAAACTTCCTAGCAAGCATAGTAGTTTTTTTGTGAAAATATATATGCTGCTTGCTTGTTGTAATCAAGGTAATCCCATGTTTGGAAATATTAAATGCAGATTTTGTTGGAATAAAAGTACATTATATTTGCTAGAAAGTGTACATTTTGAAGAAAAAATATTTAAATACAATATATTAGATAGGTGCTTCTGTAAGATTGTGGGAGGAGTCATATAAAAGCCTCTAAAATGGGGTTTTTCAGCAGCAAGTCAAAGGATCACATTCATATTGCAAGATTGACCCAAATGATCCATTGGGCTTCCATCCTTTTTTCTATGCCTTGAACAACACTTTTCTGTGAGGTCCCAGTGAGTTCAGTGGCAGAGGGCCATCAACCTAGGATGATCATGACTGGATTGGGATGGGAAAAAAAAATAGATGGAGAGTCATATACTTCTGTGTTTCATTTCCTCTGCTGTTTTCCTCTGCAAATCTCCTTATCACCACCAGCACCTGGGATCTCCTGCAGTGCCTTGCTCTGCTTCCTCTACATGGCATACGGAATAGCCTATGTGAGACCCAGGATGGGAGGAGCTTTGGTTTAGGGCTCCAGTAAAGGAGGTATTAGGCCTCATTTTATTCCAGCTGTGCTGGGTTATGGAGGTGCTGTCGCTGGCTGCCATAGGCAAAGTCTCTGATGTGGCTAGTATGAGACCAGTATGGTAGGAATAAGGGAAGGATGGAGAAAGCAAGAAAAAAAATCCTGAAGGAGAGCACCCCAGATTCTGTCTCTTTGACTTGATAAGTGGACTGAGATGCTTCATGTGGTGGAAGCAGAGATCTAAGTGGAAAAGGTGGAAGTGTATTGAGCCAGGGCACTAGGAATGAATTTGTGAACTTCTCTGCTATCAGACTAGTACCTCTCTCACTTGCTTTGTTTTATCTGATCCTTCAGACTGTAATCTCTCTGAATCTGCATTTTTAATAGCCCTTCTATAACTATTTGGAGTCCTTTCTCTTACAGCCCTACATATGCTATTGTAGTATTCAAGAATAGAGACTTTTGCTTTCTCCATTCAGAGCTAAAATATTTTCTGTATTATATTTGAACCCTAAGGTGTATTTTGGAAAGACTCAGGCAATCAATTAGACTCAGTTTTTTGCTAATTAAAATAAAAGAAAGTCTGAAGGCAGAGAAAAGATAGTCACATAAGAAATTGTAAAAAAACCTTAAAAGAAACTTATTATGCTAGATGTGAGAACAAAATATTTTCCAACCTTCTTCTGTTTCCCATTACCATGCAAGGCTACACTTTACAGCTGTTCTTATCTTTCTGTGGAGCATTTGTCCAGTTCTGTGTGACACAGGATATAGTAGTCTCACCATTGCTGGAGTGCTCATAAATATTCAAAATATTCTTCAAATTCTAAGATAATAAAAAACTCACTTCAAACTTCTGAAGGCTGATGCAGCATAATGAATATATGTGGATTTCTGACCCATGAACCCTCAGCTGGTGCATATGTTGGTGTTAGTACAGGTCATGGAGGTTTACAACCTGCACGTGGAAGCTCTGTGACAATCATTGCAGGAACCATAATTCTCCTTTTCTGTCAGTGCACAAGAAAAAAGTAGTGTCTGGGAAAATACTTGTACGAGGCAGGGGACTGTTAATACCAGGATTCCACCATATCAAACACAACATGCTGTTCTTCATGTAAAAGAAGTCTTTTCTATCAATACCATGTCTTGGTGACCCTAGTGACTTTGAGATTTTTAGCTCATAAATGTTGTTGCATGGAGAGTCCCCCCCAGTCATGTGGTCTGTTCCCATATCAGTTTTTAATTTCAAACTCTGATTTTTAAGAATGCTATTTAAATGACAGTCTGAGCTTAACAGAAACAGATTAGTGTTGCTTTGCTAGAAGGAAGGCAAATATTTACCTCTGTTGCTCTGATGCAGCACTAGGAGCCACCTTTTGCTCTTAAAATTAGAAGTGTAAAGGTCTTTCAGCTACAAAAGCTGATTGTGAAGTTTTGGCATCTTTTTGTCTCATGTTTGTACAGCACCAAATACGAAGGGGTCCTGGCCTGCGATCAGGACTTTTAAATACTGTGGTGTATCAACAAAAATGACTTTAAGTGGAAATTTCAAAACTGGCTGTGACTTGGTTTCTGAAAGATATCTGTGATTATAATATTGCTTAGATCATAAATATTAACAACTAGCTCAGAGCTAAAGCAAGGGAGACCTTTTATGAGTGCAGGCTTTCTGTTCATTTAGTACAAAGAGACAGTCGAGGGTCTTTTCTCAAACTAGGCACTGCCAGTTTACCTCCAATGAGGGAATGAGAGGCCTTAATATTCTTTATTTTACAATAAGTATGTATGAAATTATTTTTTGAAAATGTAATTTGCCTTTTCAATGAGCTGCTTGGGACATGAGAGACAACCTGTTAAAACTTACTATGGATTTCCCAAAAGACCCTGGAACAAGTCATCAGGAGAGACAAGTAGATCTATTACAACCTTAGATAACAGAGCAATTCTTATAAAGTATAAGAACAGGTTACATTTGTGGATGAGGGGGTGGGTGTTTGGATTGTTGGGGTTTTTTGTTTTTTAACAGATGCTATATAGCATACTTCAGGGCCCCAGTAGACAGTTCACATTTCTTTTTTTGTTCCTCTTCTGAAGTACCAGGAAAACAATTGTAATCTTTTCTCACTTCCCTTCTGGCATTATTATAATATATTTCCTGAGCATCTTCTGAGATAAACGTAGCAAGTGTTAGCACATAGCTATTAAATCTTCTAAGACTGCGAAATAGCTGTTCCAGTCTGTCCATTCACAGCCTTGTAATAAAGCACCTTTTAACTACAAAACCTGTCAAAGGTATGTGAAAGTCTTCACATTCTGTGTTTTCCCTTTCTGCTCCCCATTAAGCCTCAAATGTACAAAATAACATCAGTGTCAACTGTTATTCTAGATTCATGCATGCACAACTGAGAGTGTAATAGAATCTTTTTTTTTTAAAATGGTTTCATTGAGGGAATCAATACAACCTTTGCTGTTCAATACTAATTTTGATACCTGTTCAGGATGAGATCTAGAATCCAGATGCTGTTTCAGTCATGTTTTCTACTTGATAGTACAGATTGCTATTGTCTTTGGTTTAAGCTTAGGATTTGTTCACTCTGCATAGCTTAAAACCTGTCCCCACCTGCAGGGTCTGTTTTGCACTTGTGCACAGCAAATCTTTTCCCTGCCACATGCACACAGTAACTTATTATTTTTAGCTTATTAATCTGTATAATGCAATACATATGAGATTTCCGGAGTGAAGCCCAACCTGTTTATAAGTTACGGCATTTAGGGGAGAGGAAACATTCTATTGCTAGTTTAATGCCTTTTTTTTTTCTAGTGGTGTGGTTTTTTTCCCTTCAGTTAATTCTACTACAGAGATGATGCAGTTTTAAGGCTGCAGGGATGAGGAACTTAGTCCTGCCATATCTTCAAACACACGTATAACCTTCTTTGACTTAATTTAAACATCTTCCTAAAAACCATGGTCCAGTAAAAATAAGTCTCTAGTACATGTGAAACTGTTTGCTAGCTCTTTTTAAATTGAAGATCAGAAGACTCTTTTTCCCCTTTTATCCTGCATCTTCAGATCGACAGATGATGTTTTATTACAATGCTTTGTTTCCTAAGGGCAAGCTAAAGTTGTCCTCCAAGTTATCTCCCAAGTCTTCTTGCTTTCTCGCTCTCTTCTGCCTTTATAATCAAGAAACAAGATACTTGCTGAAATTCTCCAAGGAGAATCTTTTTTTTACTAATAACTCCCATTCCAGGAAGCTTTAAAGCTGTGTTCCCTTGCTGTTTAGTAAGGGAATAATGTGAGCACTACTGAAACCAAATATCTCTATTAATACAAGGTTAACCTAAATCTAATTTCTTGAGTCAGTGTTCCTATATTAAATTGTATAATTCCACATTACATCTTTGTCTCTTCACAATGCAGTGTTTAAGGCCAGATGTTGTATGGAGTGGGGTGTTGTTCACAAACAGGAGATTTTATTCATAGCTTACTTTATTTGGGGAATTTGTAGAGCCATACACATAGACTTTTCCCTCCTCTCCCTGGCAGCAGCTGTATCTGCTCTAGTCAGATGTGGAGCACTGCTGCACCTGCAGATATCAGACCTGTCTGTTCTATGTCAGTTGAGCTTACCATCATTTCTTAAAAAATTAGATGGGCTTAACAGCAATTTTAAGATACAGTATTTAACACAGGCTGCAGGGAAAATAAGTTTCATACTGTGATTTCTTCGTAGGTTTTTGACTCCTTTGATAACCATACCACTCAATTACTTCTCTGGTAAACTTGGTATAAGCAGTCCAGTGAAAGAACAAGTGTATGCTCCTCACACAAACAGAAAAGAAAGAGCAAACCTGGCTTTCACCCTCCTTCCTTTCCCCTTTGTTCTTGAAAGGCTTAGCCCTACATTAACAGCCTGATATCTGCCATCAGCTCTGAGCACAAGGCCTGGGTTGGGGTTCAGAGAGATTTCAAATCACAGCAGGGATGTATCATTCTCTTTTTACCTCTCCTCTAGCAGGTATGTGATGTTAGGTGTTTTATGGCCCCACAATAGCATTCTCACTGATGTACAGAGTATCTGTTTCCATCTCAAACAGGAAGAAAAATATCAGTTTCTTAACACTGCAATATCACAATTTCCAGAAAAGTAATTTCAGCTCATTTTAGGGAGTATAACTGTATTAGTACAAACTTCTTGACAAATTGTAGCTTGGGAACTTGCAGACTAAAAGACAAACCAACATTATATTATGAAGGAAAAAATAAAAATGAATAGTGCTGATGCTGTAGTGTTTTACTGTTGTTAGTAATAAATTCTTTGGAAGTATTTCTGGAAAGGGATATATCAGTTTTGATTCTGCTCCTGTCCTGTTGTGGCTCCAGTGTTAAACATTGAATATTTTTGCTTGTTTATTCCGGAACTAAGCAATGAATTATCTTCAGTGTGATCTGAACAGTGGCATTCATCGGACTGTGACTTGCTTCTAACTTTGATGCATTTGATAGGTGTAATAAGGTGTTCGTAGAATCCTCATGTTTGCCCAGTCTGGCCCTGATCCCTGAATGAAACCTCTAGTTCTTTTTTATGGTATTGTTTAAGGTAATTTAGCAAACTTATGCTGATGCTAGTTAGACCTCCAATCATACAGAACCTCACAGAACAGTTGAGGTTGGAAGGAACCTCTTAAGGTCATCTGGTCCAACCCTCCTATTCAAGCAAGGTCAGCTAGGGCAAGTTGCCAAGGATCTGCTGAAAATACTCTTAAAGTAGGTCAAGATGCTGTTGGACTTCTTTGCTGTGAGGTACACTGCTGGGTCACAGATGGCTTGTGGTCCACTAGGACCCCAAGGTTCTCCTCTATAAAGCTACTTTCCAGCCACTTCGTCCTCAGCACATACTAATGTTTGGGGCTAGCCCTCCCCAGATGTCAGACTTTATACCTCTTCTTGTTTAAGTTAATGAGATTCCTCTCTGTCTATTTCTCCAGCCTGTCCAGGTCCTGCTGAATGGCAGCACACCCATCTGGTGTGTCAGTCACTCCTCCCAGTTTTGTATTATCTACAAACTCTTCCTGAGTGGGCACTCAGTTTTGTCATCCAGATTATTAATCAAAGTGTTAATAGTATTGGCCCCAGTATAAATATCTGGGGTACACCACTAGTGACTTGCCTTCAGCTGGACTTTGTGCTACTCGTCATAACCGTCTGAGTTTGGCGGCAGCTCAGCCGGTTTTCAGTTTACCTCCCTGCCTGTAACGTTGTGTGAGAAGTAGGCAGGCTTTGTCTACAATAAAAGGAAGTCTTGTCTTCGTTCTTCCTCCAAGAGGGGGGGAAAAAAAACAGCCAGCAATCCCCCCCCCTGCCCCCAGCAACAGGTTTTTCTGACTCCGCTGCCCCATCTGTTGTTATCCCTAAGTGTGCGTGGTAGCCCTGCTGCAGGGGTGGCAATAGGTCAGTGAGGTCTTATTATTCCTTCTTTGTTCCAGGCTCTCACAGGTATCAGTCTTGAATGTTTTCTGCAACTGTAAGTTAGCAGGTTGATGTACTTAAAGGCAGCTCCCCTTCAAGTGGAGGTCATTTCAGGTGCCTCATTATAATTAATTTCTAGCCCATTGTAGTTGTTCCTCATCTTAAAAGTGTGAAATATTCTTTCTGTGAATTGTGCTCCTTATACATTGGGGGGGAGAGGGGGGACTGTTGAGAGAAGCTTTTTAATGCAACTATTTTGTCTGTGCTCACAGTTTTACCACAGCAGCATGTTGTAATATAAAACTTAAGAGGTCAGTAAACAACTTGACAGTAATTGAGCAATTCAAACAAAAGCTTTTCCTCAATATTTGATGCTTAGGAGGGGGAGAGAAGGAGAGAGCCAGAGATCTATTGTTCAATGTATTACCACAGTTGCCCCATTTTTAAAGAATCACGTTTAATAAGGATAGTAACTATTGCAGGACAATGACAGGCTCTTTACTAGATCATCTTGTTTTATTGAATCTGATTGTTGAAACATTGCCACTAATGAATCCTCCGTATGCCAATGAATGCAAAAAATGTGTGTGTGCATTGGGGGATTTACAAGTCTGAGTTGGTTATGTTCCACAGTATGAACCTTTTTGACAATTTGGATCAGAAATATATACAATATGCAGCTAGTGAAGATACTGATTCATGTTATTTTTTTTCTCTTTAAGGCCTTTATGGGCTCTTTTCCTGACCTAAAAGTTTTTTAAAATGTTCAGTCTATGATAAGAATTACTTCCATTAGAGGAACTGCACTAATCTCATGGTGTGACTGACTTTATTAAAAAAAAAAAAACACCACCAAACCCTGCATGTTAATAATTAGAAATCTGATTGTTTTATGTGTTTGTACTACATGACCAAGATTTGTTTTATAGTCTACTGGATCATGCTAAAATCATCTAACGGATGGTAGATTAGAAAAATACATGGATCTGAATTCTTCATCTATTTGCATCTCATCTCCTGTGGTGATGATTTTCTAGAGTTACTGTTTAACCATTTTCAAGAAAAATTTAAAGGTCCTTTTCAAATTCTAATTATAATTCTTTTAGCGGGATAACACTTCTATAAAAAGTGAATTACCAATAATAGACGTGAATTTTGACACAATATGTCGTATTTGCTTTATTATTTGGATGAAAGGACTGGAAAGCATCATGGACAAAAAAAAAAAATCACAGTTTTTGGAAACAGCCATACAAACCTTTTTCAATGAAATTGGAAATTCAGCAATGTGTGACCCTAAGGATTTTGGTCTGGTCCTTACCTGCTGTTTCACAGACTTGCATCATGAGTTTAGCATTACTCGCATGTGTGTGCCTGTGCTGGTGTGTGCACATGGGGATGTGGGGAAGCATCTGCTGGAGCAGGGCTGAAAAGGGAGACAGCACCTGAATAGAAGAGATGAAGGAGCTGTCAGCCAGGGCAGGCACTGCAGCGACACCAAAACCAGACAGTGACCATGCAGAGCTCTCCTAATACCCTACTAGTACAACAGGCCTTCTTCTTCACTCTGGGAGCACCATGAGGCCCAATGCAGAAGCACCAGTCAGTGACATGGGGAAAGTTCAGAGCCATTGTTTTCAAATTACTTTTTCAGGACTAGATTTTGACAGAGCAAGTTTAGTGTAAAGTGCTTCTCAGGAAAGTAGTTAGTGCTGTTGCTTTATTCCATATACGTATGCCTATGCCCACACATATATGCCTTTTTAAATTTCATACCTGCTGTTGTCTCTAATGACTTTTGTTATATGATTGGAAAAAGAGCGTTGTGCTGGTTTTTTCAGGATGGGAGTACTTTTCTAAAAGTATCTTTAATGGTGGAACTTGTTGTTCCTTAACACGTACCATTTACGGTCTATGCTTCCAGTTTACATAGAGCGATATAGGTTTGGTGGGTTGACATCAGTCAACAGCTACCCAGCCACTTGCTCACTCTCCACTCCTGCAGAATGGAGAGAAAATGGAAGGAAGATAAGAAGACTGGTGGATTGAGATAATGACAGTTTAACAGGGAAAGCACAAGCATACAAGCAAAACAAGGAGGAATTCATCCACTATTCCCATCATCGGGCAGATGTCCAGCCACTTCATGGAAAGCAGGGCCTCATAATGGCTGCTTGGGAGGACAAGTACCATAACTATGAATGTGTTCCCCCTTCCACCTCCTTTTCATGAGCTTTTATTGTTAAGCATGCTGTCGTATGGTATGGAAAATCCCTTTGATCAATTTGGGTCTGTCCTGGCTGTGCATCCTCCCAACCTCTTGCCCACCCCAGCGTACTCCCTGGGGCATAGGGGTGCATAGAGTGGGAAAGAGAGAAAACCTTGCTGATATGCAAGTACTGTTCAGCAATAGCCAGAATGTGGGTGTGTTATTAACACCATTTTAGCCACAAATACAAAGCACAGCACAATATGATCTGCTATGAAGAAATTCAGCTCTATCACAGTCAGACAGAGTAAAATCCCCACCCCTTATTCCATACCATTTGCATCATGCTCCAGTTCTGTGTTATCTGATAAGTCCAAGTATTCTGTCTCATTTATATATGGTTTCATTTCTATATCCTACTTGCACTTTTCCACTTACTTACCTAACCCACGCTGCATTACAGCATTACAACATACTTTTTCTTCTTCTTTCCATTTTAGTTGTTTCTTATGCCTGAAGTTCCCTCTTGTCAACACTTACACTGCATGCTAAAACCATCTTTACATGCAACAGTCAGGTTTATATATCCTCATTAACCACTATCCTTTGACTTATACACAGATATGATTTCCACATTCCATAAGGCCTTGTCAAATGTCCATAGGAACACTTGATGATTCAGGTTCCCTCTGCCAAGGTGGTCACTCAAGATAGGAGAGGCGATGTGTTGGGTTGTTGGGTCATCACCATGTTTGCTCTGTTCCCTGTGAGGCTCAATATCTGGATTTTCAAGTGGATCCTACTGTAATACTTCCTAAAACAGACAACTCAAATCATGGGTTATTTTCCCTCAAGGTTAAATCTCCTTGAAGTACACACTGGATTTCTCCATCCTTCTGAGTATTCCACCAAGTGCATTTGGGTCATTGACCGAAGGTAATCCTAGGAACGAGTTCAGTTTTTACCAAGGGAGGAGCAACCCCTGCTGCTTTTCCCAGCCACTTCCCTACATGCACTATGGGATCTTTATCTGTTCCCACAGTATGTAAGTGCTTTGTTTGGGTAGCTGGCTAGGATGGGTATCACCTCCAGTAGCCTGGGATTTTACACCTTAAACCTATGATTTGTTGAGTTGAAGCTGAAGAGAGAAGGCATAATATTTCCATTTTTCAGGCATCTGTTTCTAAAAGAAAGGTAGCAGTGGTCCAGAAAGGCAGCATCCACAGCACCATCTCTCGGCTGCTGTTTGGCAAGGTTTGTGGTTTTCCAGCCTGGGCTAACTGTTAGGGGAAGTTGGGCTCTCCATAAAAGATGTTTCAACATGGTTGCACTGGCCAAGACTGCTTTTTCTGTTTTGTTTGGAGCTGCAGTGCAATTTTGAACTGGATCTCTTCCTTATTATGTTTCACTTATACTGCTTATTGGTTTGGTTTACAAAGTGGTTTTGGTGTCTACAAGCAAGATTCCTTGGAGGAGGACTGTACAGGAAACTTCTTTCCAAGTGTGGTTCAGCCTCTAGTGGGGACAGAAGGCATTGGCAGTCCCTTTTAACAGCTTGGTACCACTTCTGCGTTGGGAACACTTGTCATGAGAACCAAGCAAAATGTAGTTTTGAGTAAAATGCCCCAGCTGCAGATAGATGTAAGTCTTCAGTGCCAATTGCTTCAAAGTGCAACCTGAGCAGAGTAGCAAAAATGTCCTTGTTACTTTAAACAGAGCTAGCAGACACTGCGGAGTTTGCCAGGAGTCTTAGCTGTTGGGATGGCCTACAAGCTGGGACTTCTATGTGGGGCCTGTGGAAGCAGTTTACTTCATGTAGACGAGCCCTAGGAGCTGCATTCAGCTCTTTCCTGTGAAACACTCCAAACAGACCTGCAGAGAAGCGAAGGGGTGCCACATTGACAATTGTTACCTATTAGTTTCTGTGTGCTGATAATGCACTCACTGCTGTGTGCCTTGGATGCTAATTGCATGAATGTTGAACCCACTTGAAATAACTAATCACAATAAATCCAGGAGTAATGGCCATTATGCCATGGTTGGGCCTGATACTATTTACATACTGTTTGTTCACGTAAGGAAGGTAAGTTGTGTTGAAATAGAATCATAGAATGGTTTTGGGTTGGAAGGGACCTTAAAGGTCATCAAGTTCCACCCCCTGCCATGGGCAGGGACACCTCCCACTAGACCAGGTTGCTCAAAGCCCCATCCAGCCTGGCCTTGAAATAGACCTACAGATTTTCCTGAAGGCATGAAACCAGAGAGGAGAGAGGATGTGTAAGCAATGCCAGAAGGATTTTACTGGGCATGAGACTGAGGGAAGTCGTACAGCTCTGAATGTCTCCTGACATGACACGGCAGTTAAAGCTAAAGCCTTTGAAAGGCAAAAAGGTTTGTAGACCAGAGGACTGGCTGAGCATACAGGAGTTGTGCGTAGGGCAGCCATGACCTGCCAAGGCACACAGAGCTTCTTACAGGGAAAGTGTTTACCTGGGGAAAAACCTACTTAACATTCCTTCGCATTAGTTCAAATGCAGGGGTGAGGGGTAATGTTAAGAAATGTAACTCTGCAACCAGTGGTGAACAAGTCTGTACAATGCCTTTCTTCTGAAGGTTTTCTTTTGCCTGAGTACGGGGCACAGCACTGGGTGGTTGTAATGTGATCGCTGCAGCTCAGTCCTGGTGGCCAACGTGCCGCTGTGTTAACTACGTGAGGCAGGAAGACTCTGCAGGGAAACTCAATACAGAGAGAATTACAATAGCTGGTCTTTGTGGCTGCAGGGACATGTGTTTTGCTGTTGTGAGGGTGTACAGAGATAAATGAGGGGACAACCTGTTTAAACTATGCAGCTGCAAGAACTCTTTTTCATGCTGCGTCTGACACTGCCGTTCAGTGGAATGGCTGAGGTCAGAAACGTTGCAAGGGTTCCTGAAGTGCCACATTGCTCTCGAACATCCAGAACAGCAGGCATACTGCTTCATGTCACGTTTCTGGGGACAGGGTGTCCTTCCACTGAGGGTAGCTTCCTCTTGTTATGCAGTTGTGTTTTGGCCAAACGATAATCTAGTGCTTCAAAGAAAGATCTGTCATTACTGTGGTAGCCAATTTGATTGTGGTTTTTTTTTTTAAATTTGAAAAAAAAAAAAATAGTTTCAGTCTGACAAGAATCAGATTTCAGCTGGAAATTGTTAGTGCAATGGAAGAAACACTGGAATTTTCCATTGGCTCTCTCCTCTTCTGTCCAGCTCTGTGTCTCCTCCCTTCCCAAGCAGGATGTACACAGCACATCACAAGCAGGTAATTATTGTCAGAAGACCCAGATAGTTCATTTTTCAGCTCATGAATAAAGCCCAAAAGGGTGGATTGGGCTACAGAATTGTTCCCTTTCACTTTCAGGCACAGTGTTATCATTAGTTTTGATTTGATTTGTTTTTTCCTTAGATCCTCCAGGATTTTTTCCACATGCATGACTGCTGTTGAGGAGAGCGCTGAACATATTTTTCCTGAGCACTGCCAGGCTAAATCTGACCACTGATGGTATAAACCCTTTTGCAACTCATTAAGTCCTTTCATTCCCCCCCCCCCTTTTTTTTTTCCTTCCCTCCCAGTATTTTACATTTCACAAGGTATTTGTACATCTGTGTTGGCCTTTATCAGGATAGCCTCTTCAGTTCCAGTATTTCTCATATATGCTACGAAGGGGTAGGAGACATTAAACAAAATCAAAGTCATTATACCATTTTAGAACAGTTCTCTTAATCTTTCCAAAACTTATCGTTCAGGTTTCATGATACTCTGTGATAGTTAGGAGGGCCTGAGGCCCACAGCCTCACCCAAGTACATGAAAAGTTTTCATTGTTCAGCTTGCTATTAGGCCATGTCCCTTTCATTCCTGCTGGTGGTGGTTGTGTGGGGAGATCAAGGAGGGAGGACTTCCTACTAACATGCTCAAGAGAACAAATTGAATGTATGAGGTCAAATATGGGTATCAGAAGAGGACATAAATCATTCAAGGATGAAACAACTCCTCTTTTCCCCCACAATGTATGCTCTAGTATGGGCAAGGCATACAGAGCAATTAATGTAGACTGTTTTTACACTGCTGTACCTTGTACTGTCACTGTTACTTGATGCTTGTACCTGTGATATGTGGAAGAATTTACAGCCTTTATATAAAGATAAATTTTACACCTTCCTTTCTTCTGTGATGGTAGAAGTGCTTGGTATTGGTCATACTAATTATCCTTCTGTTCCTCAGGGCAGTTTGGAAGAACTAAAGGGCATAAATATCCCAAGTGGATTCAGTTTTAATTATGTAAAAATTGGTTCTCATTGAATGGTGTTCTGGTAATTGAATGACTGTAGACTAGGGATTGAATAGGCTTACTTTGTTGTATTGCAAGTGTAGCTTGTCATCTGGGACTGAGATTTTTTTCCAGCTGAAGAGTAAAAGATGCTGAGTATAGACATGTGGAAGTTTCAGCACTGAAACTGTCATTTGTGGAGGACAAAATAGGGAGTGAACATAGGAAAAGTACTGTATTTACATAAAGCTATTAAAGACTAACTTTACTTTCTTCTGTGCCTTTGCACTTGGCCTAACCCCTAAGGGATGGAACTTGGTTTGCTTGGTTTTGCCTCTAAATTGCTTCTACAGTCCCTCTGCAGAAACCCCAGTCTTAAACTTAGCATTCTCAATATAAAATCCATTTTCATAGCTACTTGCTCATGTCTCTGCTCCTGAAAATCTCCTTCCAGTTTCACTTTCTTTCTGTGAATGAACATTAAAAATGCAATGATGGTGGTGTGGAGTTTGTAGATCTATAATTTCCCATCTTTATCCTTCAATCTCAAGACTTATTTTAAAACAATAATTTCACAGAAAGTGGAAGAAGTGGAATACTCTGCTGTCTGTGTTCCAGCTGCTGGGAGGAAAGAGGAAGAGAAGATATATTGCTTATATTTGCTCCAATAGGTGCAAAATAAATTCAGGAGACTGAGTATTTGGTGAATAATTTGTGTGTTACTTGTAAATTTGGACTGAATTGATAGTTTTGACTCAGAAGAATTCTGAAACAATCCTACTAGTGGGATTGTTCATGTTTTGGTGTGGTTTTCTTGTTTGTTTGTTGTTCCCCCCCCCCCCCGCCCCCAACCTATATTCAGGATGATGATAATATTTCCTTTGGCTGAGGTACAGAAGACATTAGTTGAAATGCCTCTTTTGCCTGAAAGGTCTGAATCCATGTCTGTCTTCTGACTTCTGTTACTTCAAGGATGGGATATTCTGAGCTGGGGTTATCTTTCCTGTTTTGCAGCTCTGTCACACTGAGATATTTATCAAGCAAGACAGCAAGTGTTTATGTTGTCTGAGAGGATGAAGATTTTGATTTACACATCTGCTCCAGTGTGTATATAATGGCAAAATTAGGAACTTGTCTTAAGTTTTATGCCATCCCAGAAAAGCTGATCTGCCAGCAGGGAGCTGTTCTGGGTTGTAATGTGTTCAAGTTACCTTGGACTAAGGAAATGCTCTGCACAGTAGGATATTGGATAAAAGGGAATGACTGCTGCTTTCTGCTTTTGTATTTATGTGGATTCTTCACTTTCTAAGTGCTCAAGCCTGTATATTTAGTTTTGGATTTGGTAGAACCTTTTGTTTGATCTGAATACAAACAAAAGCTTTGTGAGGTTTTGTGCATTCATGTTCAGTTTTATTCAATGGCCAAGCCAAGAAATGTCATCTACACAGCCTTACATTTGACTTTCGTTGCAAAGGCAGTAGTGGAATATTATGCAAAAAATATGAGAGTTCTCTCACTGCACTCTTTAACCACCAGCCAGTGTTATAAGCTGCTGTAATACACCTGTTTTTTCACTAGAGTGGATCCAGCTGATGTGAGGGACAGCTTCTGGGCCAAAAGCTGGTTTAGGTCCGTGTTATATTAAGTACAAGGGCATGAACTTTAGGGTAACAATGATTTCATTACATCCTAAAAAAGATCTCATTGGACAGCTTGTCTAAGATATTTACCTACAAGGACAGGAAAATTATTGCATGGTAAACCTCTAATAGCCATCTTCAATTTACATTTGGAATATAGTATTATAAGAAAAATGCCTAGAGTGACTATTTGTGAATGAAACTTGCACTAGCCCTCAATTCTAAAGTGTAATCATCAAATTGCCGATGAAATGTTTTGCTGTCAGGGCTGCTTGCATAGAATCTGTCAATTTGCCAAAGAGCCTTTAATAACTCTCTTGTTTTTAAAGCACTTTGGTTCCAACCTGTGCATGCTCACAGAGAATGCGAAATCAGGGCTTGTAAAGCAAAGGCATTTCTCAGTCAGAGGCACCCAGAACAAAAGGACCTTTTTGTTTTATTTTTGTGGCAAAATGCTGAATGGTAACTCTGAAGCAGTTTGGGCTACTCTTTGGAAACCTGAAGTATCTTTGAACTGGCTTCCATGCACTGGGAATATGAGAATAGGCTTATAAAAGATGATACAGCAAAGGTGATGTGAATATCAGAGCAAAGAACTGCTTGAAGTTCACATTTTGCTCACTGAATGGTTCTCTTGGTTTCAATGAAGTATTTCTGTTTCATGGAGATTTCACAGAGCTTTCTTCAACCCCACTGCCACCACTTTGCAAATGCCACTTTGTTTATGCAAGGGACTCCAGGTTATCTGTGGTGGTAGGGCACAGCAGAGAAGGACAATGATAGTGGGTGGCTGTGAAAAACAAACACAAACAATACAAAACATATGCAAATCACACTATTATAAAAATGCACAGTAAAAGTGCATGCCCAGGGGTAGTGGTAAGTTGACTGGGTTTGATATAAAGGCATTTTCCAAATCTTTCCTGGGATTTCTAGCACTACAATTTTAGTCTCAGCTGAGTGTGTTTAACCCACTCTTAAGGCTATAAAACTTTTCTCCTTAAGGGATTTCCTGTCTTCAGGATGAAACTTGTGGCTTTTCTAGAAATGCCATGATGTTACACTCGAAGATGGGTGACACCTGAAGAGTTCAGATTTGAACAGACATGATTGTGTATAATTACTATTTGGAGGAAACTGAGAAAACAAACCCATGAACAATGTTTTCAGGGTGTGTAGGAAAGCTAGCAAAATGGAATAAATTGGAGAGGTGCCAGGAGATTAAATGAGAACAGTAAGAAGTAGTTGCTTTCTCTTAAGTTTCTGAATTTCCCATTTTAGTTGGACATGGACATACTTGTTCATCAGACTTTCATTAACAATATGTAGATCTTCATAATAGTTTTTTGTAGAATAGGACAAGTCTTATAAGTTCACAAAATAAAAGTAAGTATTTTAATGATAAACTAAGGCCAAGCAAGAACTTGATGTCAGCTTAAGTGCATCTCTTTGTGGCGCGGGTGAGACGCTGAGCATAAGTTCATGAGTGGAGTGAATCGAAATATTGGATGGAGGGATGCATCCCTGCTCCCCAGCATCTGCTGTGGACAGCTGGATTGCTACTGAGTGTAGGCATCCTCTGACCACATACAGCTGCCTCTCACTGTCTTTCTTCATCATAGTAAACTGACTTTCACCACTGTTTCAGAGCAGATGGATGATGGCTAGCACAAGGTACTCTCAGTAGTCTGTCCCCTACTTCTAGAAGCAGTGGTCTTTCCACAATTATGTAAGCTGGGGTAAGATTTTTAACATAAGGCACGAGCTATGTCTCGTGCCTTTGAACTACAGCAAGCGTCCATCTGTTGTTCAAATGCCATTTGGAACACTTAACCCCTGCCAAATCCTGCTGCCTTTGAAGCCCACAGGAGTCTTGCCACCGACTCCAGTTGGGATAGGATTTAGCTGACAAAATTTTTGTTTGCCTTTATTTCATGTAATTTGAATGTGGACTCTAACAGACAAAAACATCTACTTATGATCAGGGCTGGGTGAGGGAAGAGGGGATTTATAAGCAATATGTATCTCTGGCCCAGTGATGGAAAATTTTGTAATTCACTGAGGTTTTCTTGAGGTTATGAAGCCATTGAAGTTTTGATATCTGTCTTTTGTCATTCCCTTTTAGGAATCATTTACTGGTGGTATGTCTTGACAAAGGGAAATTTAATTATGTGAACTTGGACATCATACCAATTGTTCAAAAAAATCAATTATTCATACAGTACTGCTTTTCTTTTGAACAGTGTAGAAATATTTATCCTTGTTAGGAAAGACAAATGAATGACTCCAGATGCTCCTTGTAGTGAGTGATTGTATGAAATATTTAATCGATCCTTCAGTAACATACAGTTCTACACTTATTGAATGTACGGTCTTCTTGGATCACTTGCGCACTTCTCATATGTATTACACTTTTAAGCATCTGCTTAGGTATTGCCTGCACTTAATATTTTCAGGATCTGTGATTACACCATATGCTGCCATGGAGAGGATTATGCTGTCAGTGTTGTGTCACAGTAGCATGGAATTGCAGTCTGGTGCATAATTAGAAGGATATATTCAGGAACACTTCTTAGATGACTCAATTTATATTGATTTTTTCAGAATAAGTGTACGTCAAATTACAGTCTTTGCGTGTACGTAAGAAGCATACATACACTTAATTTCACAGGCTGATAGGGCACTGAAAAAATATGGAAGGATGAGCAGAAATAGTCTATGGACCAGATCAAGTGCTCAGAAAAGATTAGGGAGAGGTGTTTTGTGCAAAATGATTTTTGTGCTTAGTGGTTCCTCATTTTTCTTAGTGTCAGACTGTTCCTGTCACACAGATTAGAGATGGCCAGAGGGTGGATTCAGAGAGTTCTGAAGGGCCTTTGCAGCAGCCAGCACCTATAAGGCACAGCAGCATATTTGTTTTGGTCCTGGGGTAGGAAGGAGAGGTGTTTTTCACATAGAATATTTCTGGAATGGGAAGAGACTATGCATTTCTGGTACATGCTAGATTTATCCGTGGCAGGATAAATCAAAGCTGCCCTAGAGCTTCCAGAAAGATGGCCCTATCAGCTGCTGCAGCTCTGGCACTGGACAAAGACGAAGAAAGGGTCTAAATCACTCACAATAGAAACTACTCTGCTTTCTGCTGGCAGCAAAAAATAATGGTTGAAGAAAGTCTCCTTTTAGCCTTTGCTTTTTCACAATCCAGAAATGCAGATCATAATAAATTATGTGGGTTTTATCCAGAATCTCCAGCTGCTGTTTTAAGGACACCTTGCATATAAGGGCTTATATTGAAAACATAATAGATAATATAAAATAGGTGGTTCCAGACTGTGTGAAACTGTAGCTCGCTGTTTAGGGTGCTGCAGAATTTAACATGAATTTTAAGTGTACTTCCAAATACTATACTTTAGTGCCTCTGTGGCTATCCCTCACTGATGACGTGCAAGCACGTATAACTGAAGAGCTTTTTCTTGTATTTCTTCTCCTACTAGATGCTAGGTGAGTTTCAGGTGCTTATCATTGTACAATTTGACCTAAAAGGAAACGTGTATTTTGAGGAGGAATCATTGTAAATGTAGAAAGAATAATTATTCCTAACTTACATGGCATTGGTTATACATATCTATTGGTTATAGATGTGTTGTCTAAATCTCATCTGATTTCTGTGTCACTGTGAAGCTGTTGAACTGAGTTTCTGACTTACAAACCTGAAAAGAGGAGAATCATGGCTTCTGTTTGTAGAGTCATATGTAAGACTGAACACAGCACTTGTTATGGTTGCCCCGTGGCAGCTACTAAATATTTCATGTGAAGTGCTATTTTGAGTATCTGATTAATTATTTAAAGCTAAACACTGTTTCTCTTTACAACATATGAGAGATTCGTGAGTGGCAAAGGCTAAATTGTATAGAATATTGTCGCCCAAATGCAGTAATCTGCTAAAGCCAGATGTATATGAGCAGGGATGAAGATAAGATTAACATCATAGATAAAACTAGACACTATAACGGGATTTATGAATGGCCATTTAGGCCAGCTTTGTGGTCTGTTAGATGCAGTGTCCTGTCACTGCTATTAGCCACTCCCAGATCTTTCTGAGAAAAGTGAAAGAAATCCATATAGACAACTGATGAGACTTTTTTTTTTTTTAGGTTGTAGTTGTTAAAATTAATTCATCAGAGAAAACTCATTGGTTCTCCTTTATTTCCAAGTATATCTTGCTGACTTATTTTCAGCTGTTATATGCTGCTGAAATCATAAATAAAGAAAACCATTTCTATTTATTGAAAATGTACCCTTGACAAGCTAGAACACAAACTGTTACTAAATATATAAGCTATTAAAGCACCAATTATGAGAACACTACACGGGGAAAAAAAAAACAAACCCTGATATTTTGTTCCAGTCCTAGCAGCCTAGCCTTACAGATTTTTTTTTTTTAGTTGTCTTTTACTGAGAGCCTCATTTATCGACAAAATCACGACAGATTACATTATATTGCTGCTTTTTAAGGATTCTGGTAACAAACTTTTCAGGTTGGTACCTCGCCTAATATTTGGTGTAACTGGTGTACTCACAACACTTGCTTTGTATACCTTTTCCATCGTACGGTAAAATATCCAGATTTTTTTATTCAACTGATCATTATGCTTTATAGTATATACTTTTCCTTTTATAAGAGATGGGGGGATTTTCTTCACAAAAAAAAAAAAAATCCCAAGAGAGCAGAAATATACCTAATAATGTTTAGGATTCTGTTCAATTCAAGGAATTGAAGACATTCATAATCTGATGTAGAGTTC
>KZ505700.1:0-29069 GCA_002844005.1 Limosa lapponica baueri
CAGGGAAGTGGTGGAGTCACCGTCACCAGAGGTAGTTAAAGGATGGATGGACCTGGTGCTTAGCGACATGGTTCAGTGATGGTTGGAGTGGATGATGTGAAAGGTCCCTTCCAACCCACGATATTTTGTGATTCTATATTTTTGTATTCACTCATCAGCTGTGGAAAGCTGAAGAGGATTTGGTTTTTCTTTCTTAATGGAAAGAGAAAAGTGTTCATAATGTCATCTTCAGACTTTTTGCTTTCTTTTTCTTTGCTGTCTCTTGATTAGTGCTAATATTTAATGAAGGCTGACAAGATGCTTGGCACTCCTTATAGTTACGTAACTTTTTCTAGTCGTGGCACAACTCTTAATTCTTGATTGAAAGTAAAGACTTTCATACGTCAGCCAGAGATTGGTTAATTACAGCTCTATATTGGGTAAGAAAAGCAAACTGTGTAGTTAGGGAAGGGAAACAGACCAGATTATATTCCATGAATGGGAAATGTTACTGAAAATAAATTACATTATGTTTGAGTGTAGAGCAATGATCTCTTAGCAGGAGGAACTTTTATAGGTGGAGCAGGTGATACACAGAGAATAATGCTGCCTTGCTACAAGATGAGTTTTCAGGAAATTGATCCCCCTGTGATACAAAAAATAGATAATCCATTGATGTTAGGATGCTTCTGAATAGGAACTCTTATTTTTTTTAATCCGCTTCTTCAGGTTAACAAGCTTTTAAGGCCAGTGTAGCTATTTGATGTGCTTTGTTTAATGTTCTTCAGCATTTTCTGAGCATTGCTCTGTTGTAGAAACAATAGAAAATACAGCATAAATATACTGGTAGTGAAACCACATCTAGGTTATAATTGTGTAGTGCAGCTAGTAAAGAAAATTGATGCAGAACTTAAAGAGATTTTGAGATGGGCATGAAAACTTCCAAAAGTGAAAAAAGGGTGAAAAGAATGGAAATATTAACCTCACACAAAATTAGAAAAAGTTCAAAATACAGAGTGTCTTAAAGCAAGTTAATTAGTTTTTCTTTTGTTCTGTGTCATATATAATCGCGTGACAAACTGTGTAAGTGGATCTTCTTTTAGTGGGAATACATGCTTGTAGTTCTGGAGCCAAAGAACACATTAGCTCCATAGTACATAGCTTGACCTACCCTGATAGAAGAGTTAGACATCCATGTTAAACCACAGTTTTGATAACAATATGCCATTTCAAAGACCTAATACAAAAACTACAATATGAAAGACCTAATGGAATGTTATTAAAAATACCGCAAGAAGTTGTATACAGACCAAGCATACTAAATAAGGACATGCATAGCAGAGTCTAAAGGCTGTCTTTTCAGCTAATGCCACCCATGTGGCTTTTGTTCGTTTATTCTTTGCAGTTAGTAAACATGCAGTTTCTGCTGTTGTATTTGTAGAATACTGAGAATGTTGATCAGAATTATTTTTGAGACACTATTTTTTGCATCAGTGTCCTGTGAGGAAACAAATCACATTTTATGTAGTTATGTAGGTGTTATTTTCTTACTGTTTGAAAGTAGCAAAAAAATAAAAACCCAACAACATCCGCCCCTGACCCCTGCAAAGGTTTGACTTTGAAGTGTGAGATCCTGTTAATCATTTTAAGTTATAGAATACAAACCATACCTATGTGCTTTGTATTTTGACTGTTGCATCAGCTGCATTGAACAAATTGAAGCTAAACCAGTATCTTCATCTCACCCTTTTAAAAATTGTTTTATGTTTTGATCCTTCGTTGTACCAGGGTACCCTAAAATGTTAGTTCAGCTGCTTGGTTGCTGGCAAGCTCTTCACAGTCTTCCCCTCTGGGAAATCTTTCCTCTGGTCTGCAGCATGTGTTCTGACTCCATGTCAGAGCTGCTATTCCACATCTAGTTGATCATTCAGAACTGTATGAAGAGAAGACTGGGGGCCACTGCCTTGCTGAGGAGTGAAGAGTACTTCAGAGTAGTCCCATTCCTCTTGATCCTGTAGTATTTGCAGGGGAAGGCTGCCACAATAAAACTTGTTAGATTTATTCTGCTCTAGATCTCAGGAAGGTGAAAGGGGAATCCAGGCATATTTTGTATTCTTCCTCCTCCTGTCTTCCCAAATAGCGCTTGCCTTCTCCTATATGAGATGTAAACACAATCATTTCAATCTTAGCTGTGCTTCTAAATTGTTTTATACTGGAGTTGTACCTTGGAGTGACATTTTTAAGAGAAGGTAAATTTAAAGGCTAAGTTGGAAAGGGACAACAGAAACAAAATTATGATCTCTTTGTGTCATTAAACACTCATATCAAGTCAGCAGAAAGAATATTCAATTTAGTCAAAAATAAAAATACAGAAAGGGTAGCAATTAGGCAAGACAAATTAAATTAGGGTATTAGCAGAGCCTCAGAAGCTGAATTAAAATGCCATTTTTAAGTGACTGTGCTACTGGATTTGGTAACCCATTGTATATATCTCTGCTGATATTAATTAGTTCAGCCACCAGCTCTTAGATGAACTTGTTGCTCACGGGTTTAAAAATAAAAATAAATTTAGGAGTGGTTTTAACAGTTCTTTGTTTTCATTCAACTTTGATAATTTAGCGTTTTTCTGTGTGAACTGTAAACATGCTTTAAGCAGTTCAGGACTTCAGTGGTTATCATAGTACATGTCTCCAGAGTAAATGAGATGCACAGCTATTTTTTGGCAGCTCTTTTGTGTATGTCTATCTCTTCACTGGCTTTAGAACTCCAAACAGGAGAGTGGTAAGCTTACATTTTATTATTAGGTATATGTATAAATGCTCATTAGTTTGTTTTCAAAGCTTTTCAAGAAACTGCCTGATCCATATGCACATTGCCGGTTTTTTGTTTCCAGCAGCCTAATTAGTATGACACAAAATTAAGTTCCTTGAGATTTACATAATACCTATGCTTCACATTGCACATGCAAAGCGCTGTTTATCAAAGTGACTCAGTGGAGTTACAGGCTCTTGCCTCACTGATGCTTACGTTGTCATCTCCAGAGAACAGTTGCAGCTTGATTACAGTTGAAAATGGTAACATCTTGGGATGACTGAAGAGTGTTAGGTATATTTTTAATTTCTATGAATATTTAATAAAGTGTGAATGACAATATTCTTCAAATATGAGAGTTTAAAAAAGTATCAATCATTAGGTTGTAGTAACTAAAGTTCTGTTACGGACAGTGAATAAGGTGAAAATTTAGAAACGTTTTCTGACAGCTTGAACGGATTTTCAAAATACTGACTGCATCAAAAGCTGCAAATATCAAAAGTATGTCAATTATGCTGGGTGTTTTCAGGATTAGTAAGAGCTTTCATAAAAAAGCTGGAACAGGTTGAAACTTTGCCATTGTGACATCTGTTTGAGGTGAATTTTAATGATTACATTTGTTCCTGTCAGTTTCTGTGGAAATTTTAAGCAGGTTTAGGTGGATTCTACAGGCTTTTTCCCATACAGAAGTGCTATGGTTCTCAAATTCTCTATTACTGCCACTACCTATGTCTTGTCTTCTAAAGAAGAAATAAGTGACTTGCATAGAACATTTTCTTTGAAGTAGGATTGATCGGAACAGAAGTTGTCATTAATGCCCTTCAGGGTGTAAAAGTGCCATTACGCAGTAGAAGAAAAATTTTAAATGTAAGTTTAAGTTTCTAAAGTTAGGTAGTAAGATGTGTCTAATCAACACAAATATATTTGCTGCTGCAGAGGCCTGTTGTTGAGGTAAGGTGGCAGATAGCATGTTTACTGGTGATAGCTGATAATGAAGTGCTAAATAGCTGTTGCATATTTAGAGATTGCAGCTGTATTCCTGCTGCCTAAATGCATACTTCCTAATTTTTCCTAAATTCATATGGGCAGAAAATGGCTTCCACACTCCCAAATCTCCCAACTGAGGATACTCTTGGAACATCATTATGCATTTTTTATTTGTGTTGAATTTTTTGTGTGCAGACTACTGTATTTTGCAGTATATGGGTAGTGTCATGGATTTGATCACAGAATCACCTAGGTTGGAAGGGACCTTTTAAGATCATCTAGTCCAACCAATTAAAAAACGAAAAACAAAAAACAAACAAACAAACAAAAAAAACCACCACACACACACCACCACACCACCCAACACTAATCCATATTCCCAAGCACCATGTCAACTCCTCTCTTGAATACCTCCAGGGATGGTGCCTCAACCACCTCCCTGGGCAGCCCATTCCAATGCCTGACAACCCTTTCAGTAAAGAAATATTTCCTAATATCTAACCTGAACTTCCCCTGGCGTAACTTGAGGCCATAATATGATAGTGATTGTAGAGAAATATTTTGTTTTCCTACTTTTCTAACAGCTTTTTGATTGTTTTCTGGGGGTCTTGTTTGTTTGTTATGTCTTAGTCTTTTCTGTAATTCTTGAAGGAGAAGACTGGATGAACTGGTACAGGGTTCTCAAGAAGTTGGAAGAGGAAAACTACATGCCTTACAAGCCAAGCTTGCTTGAGAGCTCTGGTTCTTGTCTGTCCTTTCCACTTAATGTCTCTGTACACACATGAAAACAGTACAGTGCAAGATGCAGATTTCTGTGCCAAACAGCTTGAGAAAAGTAGACTAAAAGTCAGGTGTTTTGCACAGCTTGGGCATTCTGTTTTTCCACAATCATCTTTCATGGTTTCTGTGTCTCAAGGCTTATCTTGCTGCTTACTGTTTTCAGCTGCATATCCTTCATGATGTGATCAGATATTGTTATAAATTAAAACATCCAACAGAAATCTTGTAATAAAATGTGTCTGTCCTGATTTCATCCAGTCAAATGGGGCTCTGTGGCTGTACCATAGATGACAAACTGGCAGTCATACAGCACAAGGAGTGGTTAAGGTATTGACGGTCAGTCTTACAAGCTGTGAAAGTAGGAAGTAGGTGAGATGAAAAAATAACTTGAGGGACAGTCAATCTGTTTACATCTGTTGGAGCAGTCAGTGATGTGGTTCTCCATTGCAGCAAGCCTGTGTTAACAGACAAGTTGTTAGGCAGCATTTTACATGTTTTTATCAATACATCCATCACTGGGAGCGGTGAAGTACTGGCACTTGCAAGACCATGCTTGAGTTGATAGAAAGTTTCAAAACATCTGTTGGGCAAGAAGGGGAATATATCCACTCACTTGAGAAGCCTGATCATACCAAGGCTTCAGCACCCTCTTGCACATCTGTAATCTATGAAGTTCTTGGTCTTGCAGCCTTATATGGCTGCTTAATTTCCAACATCAAACTCATATCAGATTAGTTGGCACGAAAAGAGTATTGGCTGCCAAATAGCACTTACTGTTTTCCACTGAGATTAAGGGCAGACATACTTTTCCTTGGCTTACCAATTACAGATGAGCTTTTATAAGCCTCTCTCTGTTTTAATCTTGCCTTCTCAACACATCAATGATCATTCTAGATTTAAAGCTTGGATTTTGGTGGTGGACCCAGCTGTAGTAGCAGATAGGAAGTAGTTGTTCTGATGGTGAGCCTTCCTCAAAATCTGCCATTATATGCAAATACAAAGGACTTTAAAAACATCATTTTTATATTTATGTTTTAATTCAGCAAGAACATTAAACTACCCTGTAATCAGACCAGGTAGAAAAAGTAATTTTCCTGACTTTTTGTATCTTTACAGAATATTTCAGGAAAATAAGACCTTAGAATGCCAGAATGCAAGTCAGAAGAATATGTATCTGTGCTACAGTTTTGTGTAATCTACAGATTGTACATGGCCTTGCATTTCCCACTTTTCTCTTTATGCTTGCCTTGGAAGCAGATTGCTGGAAAATGGGGGCTCTTCGAGATTTCCATTTTGCCCATCTGTTGTCAGGACCTCCTAGTGCTTTTTCACACAACAAAAATTTGAGAGGGATATGGTGTGATGCATTTGAGGTTACCAAGCTTGGTACAGTCAAGCAGCATGTTGTGTGACTTGCTGCTAGAACCAGAACAATGCATTTTGTTGCATATGTTCATTCCTTACAGTAAATTTAGTAAGCTGTTCAGAGTTGCCTGGAGTGTCTGTGACTCAAATACTTGTCTTGAAAGACCAAATTACAGCCATGTATTTGCAACCATATGTGTGACTGAAATGTGGATTTAAAGGAGAGAGCGAATTGCAAATTAAAAAATTGTGATGTTAAAGGTGAATTTTTTCCGGAGTTCTCAAACAGGTTTCTTTGATGGTGGACTAGCCACTTGAAGCTAAAATCTTAATTTCTTTATCCGTAAGAGTTCCCTTTCATTCAAATGAAAACTGTATTTTCCCTACACTTGGGATGTAGGTAAATGTAGCTCTGTCAGGGGACAGCATGGTAAGTAGAGGTGTAAAAGTAGAGCTCTGGGTGGAAGAAATATTAGAGATTCAGAGCAAAAAGAAAGGCTTGTGAAAGCATCAGAATTGCCTAGGATTAAGGCATAAGTAAAGAGGCTGTCTTGACATACATTCTGTGTAGGGAAAAGAAAAGTAAAAAGCTACAAAAAATAGTTGAGGAACTAACAAGGTTGGTTAAGCTTTTCCTTTTGATAGGTGTCTATACTTGGGAATCTTTCCCTTTTTTTCCCTAGTTGGATAGAAGTAGCTCTTTCTGAAATAGGGTTGTTAAAGAATTGCCTCAGAGTTACTCTTTGATACGCAAAGCAGTATCTGCAAGGGCTTGCTGCTTCAACCAATACACTAAACCTATATTGTTAATAAAAAAGTCTCAAGTCACCAAAAACCTACTCACCTTGTGATGCTTTTTCTTAGAGGGCAAATTTAAATAAATCTTACAATAGGTTTGTGTGGCAATATTATCTTGTGCCATTAATTCTTGGAACACTATTTAGAAAACATGGAGTTGTATGTTAGAAAATCATTATATGTTTGTTGTAGGTCCTTTTCAGATGTCTCTGCTTTTCAGTAGAACTAGTAAACTTCAAGAAGCAGGAAGTTTGCTGTTGCAAACAAGGAATTTCAAACTCTGTTTCTAGCAGGGTGAGAAACAGCAGTTCTCCACATTCTTTGGCAGGGGGCAACTAAAAAACTTTGGTGAATTGAAGTTCAAAAGAGGACTGTCTTTTCATGTATTCCTGCAGTATGCTTTATTTTCTTTTTTTTTTAAATAAGATTTCTCTGACTGCCAAGACGACCATAAATGTGTTCAAACTTGGCTGAGTGTTCTAGAGTACTCTGATCCAGCCTGGCAAAAAGATGTAGTAGCATTCTTTAACATTTACCATTGGAGTTTTTTTTCCTTTTTTTATTACAAAGGTGGTGGCAGCTTTGAAAACAGGCTCTTTCTTGGTTGAAGTAACACCAATAGGCAGTGCTCCAAGTACTACCAAAGAAGAAAACAGCCTTCATTGCCATTATGTGAGTAATGCTGAATGGATTGGTTTGATTCCTTTTAAATGATCTTTGTCCTGGTTTTTAGTTTAACTGCACCTGCGTGTTGTTGCACATGTATTCCTTCCTGTGCCACTGCTCCTTTACCGCTAATTGTGATAGGTGATTGTCGCGCTGTCAGGCCGGGGCTGCAAACCACAGCTGGGATTATCTATCTGTGTGAGATATCACTGTAGCCTATTTTTAGAGGATCGTGTACTTAAACCTGAACACAGTTAAAGAACCCCAACAGACAAAACCTCAGCTCACCAGTGTTTCAGGGTTTAGGATAATAAAACAGACTGTAGCTTCCAAATAATTAATCAGCTTTAATGTATGAACCCCGATAAACATAGGCTGGTGTTTTCATGTATTTATGGATACACATTATCTGGCTAATATTTGCTGTTCTGTCTCCTTACAGATGTTATCCCTCTCTAGTTTTGAGGGAAATGATATATACATTTTTGTTTAGTCATCTCTTCTTTTTCTCAAAGCTAAGTCAGTGTTCAACTATCTGTAGCTTTTCAGTATCTTTGGTCCCAACAATTGGTAGTAATCGATGCTGTGTCAACCAGTGCCTGGAAAGAACTGCTTTGACCCTGTAGTTACCTTCTTATTCTTCCAAGGCAGAACAGTGTTCCCAAACAATCCAATACATAGTATTTTTACCTTTTGAACAGGTCACCCATATAGTATTATTTAAATAATTGTAAACCTGCTGTTTAAGAGTTTCTAGGGCTTAGGAAGTTTATGCAAGATGAGAGAAAATAATGTGAGATAAAGTTGATTTGTAGTGTCTTTTTTGCATGCTGTTTTTCTTTAGACAGGACTCTCATGAACATTCAGCAACATTGGATGACTTGGCAGAGTTGAGGAAAAAAATGATCTTTTCATGACCTTCTATGAAGAATGCAAATGAGCACAGTGTGAGCTTCAATGATAAGTTTAACTTTTTGTTATTACCAGTGTCCTTCTTTAGCTTTCTTGAACTCCTCTATTTGTGAAGTTATTCAAGTTTCCTGTTTGTTCTTCAGAATGTTTAAAATCTGTTTTTTTAATTACTTTTGAAATATTTTGAGAAACACCTTTAAACCTAAAAAACATGAATATTTAATGCACTCTGTCTTTTTGATAACTTAGTATTCTGCACCAGTATTTTAATTTACTCAGGATTCTAGAGAACTTAATTTTCATAGTTCTCCAGTTCGCAACATTCAGTTGAATTGCATAGCTGTGTGCTAAAAAATACATCACAACTTATCATCAATCTTCTTTTTGTAGTAAAACATGAAATATAGCAGTGTATCTGCTTGTGTGAGGACTTCTTAGGGATGAGACTTTTTAATGACTATTTTTTTTAAATGCTAAATTGTGTAACAAATGAGAATTGAGGGAAAGCATTCTATCTTACTGATTTTTAGATATGTAGTGTCATTAACTTCTAAAACATTGGATATCCTAATTTGACTTTATTTATCAAATTTAATTTTTAATCAGTAAAACTACTCAAGTTTCTGTCCGTATTATTTCAGCTTTTGTCCATGAAAACTTTTAGAGAACATGGCTGATGTAAGCCTGAAGGAAGCAGCACTAATAGTTGGTGTGGTGGCAGCCTGCTACTGGAACAGTCTCTTTTGCGGCTTTGTTTTTGATGATGTTTCAGCAATTTTGGACAATAAAGATTTGCATCCTTCTACTCCGTTAAAAAATCTATTTCAGAATGACTTCTGGGGCACTCCAATGTCTGAGGTAAATGGTTTGTGAAACACTGAGGCGTTTAGAAAATGGAAAAAAACCCCTTGCAGGGAGTTCTTACACTTTTTCCCCTAATGTGGTTTTAACAGAATAGTTTGTTTCTGATAGAATTTGGTGGTGTTAGTGTTTTGTACTCTAAGATCAGGAACAGATGTTGCTTATATTCTTTGCCTTTGTTCAAGAAAAGAACTTGTAAGAAAATGAAGTCATATTTCATACTTAAAGATGCTATGTGTTATCCAATTCCAGTATCAAAATTCGACAGCTGACCATTTTACTTTCTCCTCCTGCAAAAGCCAGACATTTACATACAAGGGTATTTATTTAGTCTGGAAGGAAAGATGACAGTGGTAAGAAACAAAGCTAGGACTTAGTGAATGGGTATTGAATACATTAAGTTTATTTGAGTAAGCATGTTTATGTGAATTCAGAGATTTTGGTTTGTAGCCCATGTAGAGTGGCTATGTTTTTATCTGAAAAGCTATGCTGGCCTTAAATTTGTTGATAAGCATCATTAAATGGCAATGGATAAAGGATTTATGTATAGTTTAGAAAGTTACACGTGGTGCCATTGCTGAGTAAAAGAATAAAATTCTCTGACAGTCATAGGTGTTTTGCCTTGAATTACAAGACATTTCACCTTGTAATCTTCTCGTTGCTTATGTCCATTACATACAGGGTTAGTTCATTGTAAGATACTAGTTGCTAGCTCTACAAATACACTTTGATACATAATTTTCATGTAACCCTATAATGAAAGTTTCCAGACTCTTTTTCAGATGGCATCTAGTCCTGTAGTTGTTGAGAGTAAGTGGGTTCCTAAACTCCTCCCAGTAAAATTTCAAATAGTATTTTTCAATGTATTTTTACTCAAAAAAACCAAAACCAAAAACCACCAAACCCTAACTCTGTGGAGCAGGAGAAAGCTTTCTCATTCAGTATTGATTTTGCACTTAAAACCAACTGAAAGTCAGGTTAATTTTTACTAAATGAAGTCAGATTAATTTGATTGTTCAAGGCTTTTGAAACATTTTTTTTCCTATCTTGTGTTTTTGTCTGTACGTATGTGCGGTTTGGTTCCCTGCACCCCCTCTCTGCCCCCCAGTTTTTTCTTAGATTTGCTCCCTTTGTTTTATGGATGTATCCAGCAAAAAATCAACAGACTGTAGGTTGACGAATGCATTTTGGTACAGGAAGATGGTGTTAAGGATAGTTTTTAAAAAGGTTTATGGATGGAGTAACTGGCAACAGAGTCATACTGAAAATATGTAGATAATTCATTTAGCTGGGTGCACTAAATTTTTACTTTATAAAATACTGATTTAAAACATGAAATGGCAGAGTAATAAAAGTACTTGAATAATACATTAAAACTGTGTGGAAGTAGGAAAAATGGTCAGAGTTAACTTCTCTTTTTAATAACTTACATGAAAACTCAATCAAAAATTAAGGTATTTCACTAGAATATTTTTTTAAATTTTTTTTTTTAGTACTACTGATTTCCAGGTCTTTATTTTGAAGGTAGATGCCCAAGAATAGAGGGGGGAATCATGTATGCATACATTTTTAGAAAGATACTTTGGAGTAAAAGTTCATTTATAATTATAAATGAACTTTTAGCTTATAATTTATAATATTCATTGATTTATTTTCTTTTAGGAGAGGAGTCATAAATCTTATCGTCCCCTCACAGTTCTTACGTTTCGCTTAAACTACCTGTTCAGCGAGTTAAATGCAGTTTCTTACCACTTCTTAAATCTGGTCTTCCATGTGGTGGTTTGTGTAGTCTTCCTCAAGGTCTGTAAGCTTTTTCTGGACAACAGGAGCAGCGTGGTTGCCTCCTTGCTCTTTGCAGTGCACCCAATACATACTGAAGCGGTAGGTATAGCTGTAATGTGCTTAATCTGTTCAAGCTGTATTAATTAACTGTAAATTTCATGGGGTTTGTATCTGTTTATGTATTGTAACTCCAAAAAGTGTGTGATTTTTATTTGTACTTACTCTGCCCTTTGCAACAAGTGGTGGAGGTGACAAACTTGAATCGTCAGAGTTGTTTCGTATTCCATGCAGCTACTGAAAAATAAGTAAAGAAATATTATTTTAGTTATTTAATAACTTGGGTCTCTGCTATGAACATTGCTTTTGTGATGATAAGCTATGAAGCTTACATAGATACTTGCATTCTGTCATGATTCATCCAGTATCGTATTTTGCAAATACTATGAATACCTCTTAATTAATTTCCAGAATTTCTAAGCACTACCCTCTAGGTAATCACCAAGTCTGTTCTGTCCACTTTCTTTTATGTCAGTATATCTGTCTCAACAGGACTGTTGTTGCTGTGCTACATACAGCTTATGGCCATGCATTTTTTGGACGTATCCAATATAAGAAAGAGGAAATACCTTTTTCGCCTCTCATATTTACCTTTCCTTTGATTCTGAAGGAGTTTTTCACTGCTATGGAAAGCATTATTTATACAAGCTTTCCAATTGTATACTTCTTAATACTCAACCAGGCTTGCAGTGTTGTGGAGTTAATGGAGTCTTGTGATAGCCATTCATTAGATTTATTTCCATCAGAAACACTGATAAAGCAGATCTGTGGAATTCTCTGCTGTTAATTTCTGCATGACTTAAGTGGGCGTTCCTAGATTCCAGTTCACACAGGTTGTAAAGCCCATCCTCAGTCTCTTTTTTTCTTACAGTATTAGCTGATTTTCAGAAAAATGTTTAAAAGTTTTTTGCTTCTTTAGAGGTGTTACCCCATTTTTTTATTTTTGGGTCTTAAAGTGTCTTTTGTGGGGGAAGGGAAATGTTGAACTACTACTATGTCTTTGCTAGAAGTTAGTGGCGTGTTTAAAATTTAAACACCTGAAGTTAAAAATTAAAACCTAAAAACTTTTGCTTGTTTTTGTGCTTGAAAGCATAAACTCGCATAAAATCTTGGGTAGAATACAGATTAAAAGGATAATTTGTAAATTTCATTTGGTTTTCTCTTTCTTTGAAAAAAAACATGCTTTAAATTTCAAAGTTTGGCTTTGCCTCTGAAATAAATGTGATAATGTCTTTACAGGAGTATTGTTAGCAAGTCGATAGTGACTTACATTAGTGGTTCATGGCTTAGATCTTCCTATGTCATTTTATCCCTTTCATTCCAAATATGATTCTTTATCGTGCTTGAACTGTCAGATTCCATATGAGATAATAGTAACACAGTTGCTTTTATTACTGTGCAACAAAGTTAGCAAAATTATCATACAAATGCTACAAAACATTCTGTAATGATAGCTTATTGTCTAAGGCAATGTCTTAAAAAGTTAAGTATGCTATGGTAATAATTGTGTAATTCCTAATATTAGCCACATGAGGGCACTTTAAGACTATGTGATTGGTAGAACTCGTTGCTGTACTTAAAACACTTAAAAGGCTTTGAGATTTAAGTGCAATTGTAATTGAATTCCCCTGCTGTTGTACTTGGGTACTCAGTGAAGAATCAGTTAAGGGGTTTTCTTCTTCCTCCCCCTACCTTTTTCAATTTAATCTTTCTGCTTTTGAGAAATAGTGTATTTTATCCTTTCAAGTGTTTGCATTGAGAATTCTGCCTAACATGCAACCAAGAAAGAGTTCTTAGGTGTGGCAGTTGAGACTTGTGCACATGTATAAAAGGCAAAACAACTGGAAGTTTCTGTACACGAAAAAGAGGACTTAATAATGAGCTGTATTTTAGAACTGAAGATTTGGGTGCCAACTAAACTTACTCAGACTGTAGTGAAAACTCCCAAACAGGTCTAATTCCCAGTTTTTATGTCATTTGATGGTACCTTTTGTATCTTCTATGATTGAAATGTATCTGGTTTGAATTCTTTCACATTAGTCTCTTACTTATTACTCACCTGCACACGAGTTTGAAACAGCAGATGCAATACATAAACATTTCAAACCTTTATCTATCTTATGATAAATGGATTTTTCCTGGAAAAGTTAGCAGAGCAGGATAAATGGAAAATAATTTTCTGCTTGACTTGAGAGAGAAACTGGGCTTTTGTGGTGGTAATGTATCATTTTCGGAGGAAGAATTTTTGAGAAAGTGGGTTAAATAAGGACATCATATTTTCATTTGTCCTTGTCTTTAGAATTCCATTCCAGTGTTTGAAGCTACTTTGCTACTGTTCTGGCCAGAGGCACGTTGACCACCTTTACATCTACAGGTTGTCAACTAACCTTGTAAATCCTGGAATTTTCTCTCATATGTCACCTTTGTATCTGGAAATAGAATCTCTCTTTTCTTGGCAGGGGATTGTAGAAACACACCAGCACACTTGCTTTACTAATGGTCTCTTTAAATTGATGTACAGACAGAGTTCTCTTTAATTTCTGTCTTAATACTGGACAATTTTGAAATCCAGGCCAGGAATCCTTGAAACATCTTAAGACATTTTGGAAACAAACACCTGTATACTATCCAAAATGTTAACACAAACTCTGATGTCCTATCAGTTATGAAGCATGCTTTGTGCATGATTCAGTGAGTCCTTTGGTAAATGTACGCTGCTCCCAACGGAAGCCCGAGAGCATGATTTCAGATTCAGATTTGAATACTTTTCTTTACACTGTGACCTTGGATATTGAGTTACTTTCTTTTTTTATGCTGTGCTGGATCAATCATGCTTGACCAAGAATGTACCTTGCAATAAAAGCTTCTAGCTGGGTCCAGATGGCTGAAAGTCAGTTTTCAGCATCACCTTAATTAAATGGTGAGCTATGAGGTTTCCTTAGCTAAATATGACCATCTACCTTGGGATAGCATGCCATTTTTCAGCCAGCTTACTTGCAAAAATCTGGATGCAATCAGAGGCATTACAGAAGAGGACAAATGAGGAAGAAAGGCAATTATAAATGGTACTGTGGTCAGGACAGTGGCTACTGCAGTAACCATTACCATTGTAACCTGTCTTCCATCTCTGGTTGTTGGTTGCACCTTAGCCTATTTTGAAAACAGTTCCTGAAATGGAAATGAGTCTTTATTTCATTGGAGATTCTAAAACAACCTTCTGCCCTGGATTTCTCATAAAATCTATTTCTCTCTGTCTCATTACCAAAGGAGCATTACCTGCAATTATAATATTGCCAACCAAATTATCATTCAGAAAATTGCCAGACCTGTAGTAAAGCCTGAGTCATTCTTTAGCTCTGCTGCACAGAGCTTGCCATGAATTTATTTGTAACTCTTGACTGCTCACCTAAGAGCTGCCATAGCACCAGTCAAGGGAGGGGTTCTTCCAGATTCAGATCTGTTCAGTCAGTCAGAAAAGGTATGAGCAAAAATAACAGTCATAGTTTTTATATGCCACTGTCTGCAGAACGTGTATGTGCAACAGTCCTTGTCAGGCTCCACTTGAAAGCCCTATTGATGAAAGCTAGTTTCTTCCAAGTATTATGACGAGAGCAGTTATTGCAATTCTGCCTTGAATGTTATTTGTGACTGGTGTTACTAAAGATAAAAGAAAGTATGGAAATTCTTAGTTGTCTAGTTCATGGTGATACTTAGGGGCATGGAAGCCACAGCTGGCCACCAGGCCCTGTATCACCCTGTTCTTGAATTCAGTACTGATTGAACTGAAAGCAGCATTACTCTTTTTAGCCTTTTTTCGCTTGGTTTGCAGATCTTGTTTATGCATATACTGAGAGTATATCAGTCATGTGCTGTTCTAGTACTACAATAGTCACTAGAAGAATAATCTTGGGTTTTTTGTTGTTTTTTTTTTTTTTTCAGGTAACTGGAGTTGTGGGCAGAGCAGAGCTTTTGTCATCTATCTTTTTTCTGGCTGCTTTTTTGTCATATACAAAATCTAAAGGGCCAGATAATACCATAGGTAAATGATTGACAAATATATACATAATTTAATTTCTGTACCACTGATAACAGAGCTCTTAAAATAGTGATATGGGTGTATTGGCTATTTAGCAAGTGTGTACAAAAAAACCCTTCAGCCCCATGTAATCATAGAATTGTCTAGGTTGGAAGGGACCTTCAAGATCATCTAGTCCAACCATCAACCTAACTGATAAAAAACCATCACTAAACCATGTCACTACGCACTATGTCAAGCTGTCTTTTGAATATCTCCAGGGATGGTGCCTCAGCTACTTCCCTGGGCAGCCCATTCCAATGCTTAATTACCCTTTCAGTGTAAAAATTTTTCCTAATATCCAATCTGAACCTCCCCTGGTGCGACTTGAGGCCATTTCCTCTTGACCTGTCGCCTGTGACTTGGGAGAAGAGACCAACCCCTGCCTCTCTACAGCCTCCTTTCAGGTAGTTGTAGAGAGCGTGAAGGTCTCCCCTCAGCCTCCTTTTCTCCAGGCTGAACAACCCCAGCTCCCTCAGCCTCTCCTCATAAGACTCTCCAGACCCCTCACCAGCTTCATTGTCCTTCTCTGGACCCTCTCCTGCACCTCAATGTCTTTCTGTTTTAAATCGCCTTTTTTTTTTTTTTCCTTCAAGACTTAACCACTTTTTCAGTTGTTTTTTAACACCTGAAGTAGGGGACTCTTGCACTGACTTCTGTTAATGCTAGTAAGTGGTAGCATGCTGAGATGCCTCAGATAGTCACAAGCAAGCTGCAGAGTTTCAGTGAAGATCTGGAAGGCTTGCCTCTTTTCCAAAGTCAAATTGGCCTTGTGAAAATTCATTACTCTCTATAAAACATTCCATTTGAAAAAGTGTTCTGGGGAATTAGGAAAGATTGGCTTTTTTTTGTTGTTTTCCTATCATAGATTAGATTAGTCTTTTGCCTTTCATTTAGTTCTTTCAATTTAAGGGAGGCATTTTTAAAACTGATATATGTATATTATTTTCTTTAGAGTAAAACTGGTAATCTTCCCTTTAATAACAAGTGGCACATTGAATAAGTTTATAGAACATAGCATGTTCCAACATGAAGAGCCAAACTCTTCACTTTTTAGGTTAATTAACTTTATTAAATGTTTGGTTTTGTCGTAAGATGGAATATTTTCAGCAATGTCATCTTTATTTGCAGTGTGGACTCCAATTGCAGTGACTGTATTTCTAGTGGCTGTTGCAACATTGTGTAAAGAACAAGGAATAACGGTGGTGGGGATATGCTGTGTATATGAAGTATTTATTGCTCAAGGGGTAAGCTGTTGAAAAATAAATTGGATTGCTTCTCAGGACTTCTGTAATGAGACATTAAGTACTTCGAAGTGTCATATTTCAGCACTGATTTTGTCAGTTCAGGATAACTCTACAGTTATGTAACGTTTTTCAGAATTTTTTTTTTTTTACTCAACTAATGTTTTAATAGTCATGGTTCTTGGTGAGGGAATTCAATGACTTCTAAGTTGCCTTTTACATGCCGTACAGAGATGTTACCAAATCTACTTAATAAAGAATTGACATATTTTAATGGAAACCTAAAGTTTTAGTTGACTGAGGTTTGCAAAGAGTAGCATGTAACAGTCTTGATTAAAGTCTGACGTGCCTAAAGGTAGGGGATTATTTGTTTTTAATTCCTGTAGTAAAAATAGAGAACATACGATATACAAATGCATTTGATCACATCCTACTGAATAACCAGATGGTTTGGAGTAGTCTTATTTGAATCAGAATATTCTTAGGAAATTGGTTGTTCTAGGAATACCTTTAAATTTAATTTCTAACCAGATAGGTTTCATCTTAAGCATTGATAAGTCTTTAAGTTAGTGATAACTTTTGTTTAGAGAAACAAGATGTTTCTGCAATGAAATAATTATTGGCTTTTTAATAGTCAAAGCGTATGCAATTTAAAAATGTATGATTGCATATTCTAAGAAAATTTTGTACTTTACTATTCCTTAATTACTTGAAAGAATATTTTGCAATAACTTCACTAGCAAAAGGCTCATCTGTGTTGGGGATACATATTCAAGGCAAAAATCCCAAAATAACAGGTTTTTGTGCTTACAGAAATGCATGTGTTTGTAACTATTGCCTTTGCAAGTCTAGTAAATAAGCATGTAATCTTCAAACTGGACTTTTAAGAAAGTCACCAGTGTGTGACTGTATTTTTCAGTTCACTCTTCCTTTCTTCTTTAACTTTTGATCTGATCCTCAATTTCATGAAAGTTTAACAAGTTTAGGTCAACTGAGTAGAAAAGATAAAATCCAAACTGAGGCTTCTTCTGAGGACACAGGTGTAGCATGAACTAGGAGTTTGACCATTTCTCAAAAACCTGTCAATATCTGTAGTTCCGCCAAGCAGTATATGTGAAGCAGTAAAACGTCCCCAGCACAAGACATGAAGACGTAGGGACAGAGGTACACAGGGAAGAAATTAGGGTATGTAGTGGGGAACTGTGCAAGATCGTAATATGCATGAGGCAGGGAGAGATGGGTTACTGCAGGAGAGGCATAAAATAGAAATCCAGGTCTAATGAGAAACTGAATAGTATTTCTACTGTTCCTAAGGAATTTTGTTTATTTCATGGAATCACGGAATTGTCAGAGTTGGAATGGACCTCTAGAGATCATCTAGTCCAACTCCCCTGCTAAAGCAGGATTGCTTAGAGCACATTACTCAGGACTGCATGCAGGCAGGCGGGTCTTGAAAATCTCCTTTTCCTAAAAATTTATTTCATGGTCATACTTGATTTACTGAAGACTCTGAAGATGGTACAAGTTTTTTAATCTGTCAGTGCAAAATACAGAACTACAGACATACAAGTTGAGCTATGATACTGTTAGTAAGAATACTCAAATAGAGTTATTTTTATTAGAATGATGGACTTCTTTGGGGGCATTGTCATGAAAGCTCTAAGAAGCTGAGTTAAATAACTGTTGGGGGCAGGCATTTAGAGAAAACCAATGGGGAGGGGCAGAAAGATTAGTTATCTCATTTATCTAAGGGATTAATGAGTACACCATCTGATTATAAACACTTTTTTTCCTTTGCAGTACACCTTACCAGTGTTGTTGGACACAGCTGTACAGATTCTTCAAGGGAAGGGCAGTATTCCTTTCTCTATGCTCCAAACGCTGTTGAAGCTGATAGTCCTAATGTTTAGTACGCTGCTGCTTGTAGTTGTCAGAGTCCAGGTTATTCAGTCTCAACTTCCAGTGTTTACAAGGTAACAGTAAAGTGTCTCTTATTTACAGACACTGATAAATAAGATGTGGCCTAATGAGTTCTGAATGAAATCGCCAAAAATATATCTACTTAAGTGTTTATTAACTTAATTTAGTATTGATAAGCAATGACTGTACAATATTACAGTTTTTGTGAAATTGATAAATTTCACTACCTGTTGACAACGTCAACAAAATATTTAGGTATCTGAGCAGGCATTAATTTTTAAAAACTTACAGTTAGTTCATTTTAGTAATTCAGAAATTAAATGTTTTATCACTAAAGTATTTTTTTCTTGGTTATGTGTTTGAACCTTGGCTGAATGCTCCAAACCTCTTAATAAGTTTTTTCTCTTCTACATACAAAATATTGTTTTGGTTTTAGGAATGTGCTATGCAGAAAGTACGGTTGACTTCAGATACCGTGCTTGAAGATAAGTGTATATAAATAATGTTTGAAATGAAAAATTAATTTATTTTAAAGGTGTGTGAGCAATGCAGAACTATAATAATCTAATCTTTTTCTCTGGAAAATGAGGCACTATTAAAAACTTGAGCAATGACCACTGAACCTAACTTTAGGTGTAAATCGTTTTGTTTCTTCAAACATACGTTGATTATATCCCAAACCAGTTTCTTAAACTTGGAGGAGGCTCTGTCCCATACTAAAATGAATTGTCGTGTGTGGTTCCCAAGTTACACACCTGATAAATGCAGGAAGATTAGGTATTGTACATGCCTGTAATAGGTAGTTCTAGCTATTAATCTAAAGTTTTCTTGTTTCAGAGCACAAAGTGGACCAAGACAATATGTTTTTTCATTAAAAGCTGCTTTTTCTCCTTTCTTTTGCTTTAGGTTTGATAACCCAGCTGCTGTGAGTCCATCCCCAGCAAGACAGCTGACTTTCAACTACCTCCTCCCTGTAAATGCTTGGCTGCTTCTCAACCCCTCGGAATTGTGCTGTGACTGGACAATGGGAACTATTCCTCTCGTGGAGTCTTTGTTAGATGTTAGAAATGTTGCCACCCTTACCTTCTTTTGCTTTCTGGGATCTCTGATTGTCTTCAGTCTCCGGTATCCTGGGGATTCCTCCAAGACTGTATTGATGGTATGAACAATTCATTAATTTTTGTCCTTTTTATGAGAGTGTAAGTGGCTCAGGTTGTTTGGTCACATGTCTAATCTGCTGCGATCCAGGTATCTTACATGCATCTCCTTTTGGGCTAAAATGAACACATAAGAAAAGAGAGAAATCGATGTAGCAACAAAACTGTTAAATTGCAATTAAGTATGTGACTGACAGGGATGAGATGGAGAAGAATAGACAAGAGATGAAAATAAATATGCCCCTTCTTATATATTTGCAAACTGTATTGTGGCCTTTCTCAGGTTTTCAGAACTCAACTAGCAAATGGAGGTTTTTGGTAGAACTTAAATATGTTTTAAGGATCACAATGCATTTCCATCCTGCAAACTCTCTACCTTATTTAAATGCCAGTAGTCATGCTGTGTATTTAGCAAATGACTTGATTTTCTTTCTCATAGGTATAAAAGAAAAGGACATATTTGGTATTTAGAAATATTAAGTTTTCCTCTTTTGTTGTTGTTCTTTTAACAAAGGCAGTCTTTTGTAGTCTTTTGGATATTCTAAGGAAAAACTAATTTTGTCAACCTGTAAGATCAGTTCCTGTTTTTCAGTATTATATGACCTTAAAACTGAAATGGATTAACAGGAAAGAATATTTTGGAGGAAATGGAAAGGAGCAAACAAGCTAGTGTGTTTTTGGTCCAAACCCAGTCATCGTTTTGATTGCTTCTATTGCAGATTTTCACAAGGTTAATGATTACCTGATAACCATGTTTTTTATTAAATTAGTGATGCAATTATGTGTGCAACAAGCCTGCATGCATAGATCTTAGTCTGCTTCAGAAATAATGTACTTTTTTAATATGTAACTCAGCCAACAAAAGTTGCAGTTGGATAGGAGTATTTACGCAAGACTTAAGACTAAAGATTTCTTTGCTAATTAGCTGACAAACTTTGAAGTGAATTAAAGAGACCTAACATTATAGTTCTGACTCATGGTTTTTCTTGTCTTGTCACTGAAGCGAGGCAGTTTGTTTCACTGGAAAAATCCGTGAAAATTACCTGTAGTAGTGCTGATGAAGCCTCTTGGCCTCAATTTGGGAATTCTAAATGAAGAAAAGAAACTTAGCTTATTGACACAATAAATGTGCAAGGTGACATACCCAGAAAAAAAAAGTTACAGTTTTACAGCACTTAAAAAATTTAAAGTCGTTTGATCTTCCTTCTTACATGAGCTGAAACCATTTTTCTCCAGTGCACTGATAGCAGTAGAAATGTGTGTGGGGAATGGTACACTTTTTTCATACAACAGCTCTTGTAAAGGCTCTTTATTTCCCTATATTTCTGTTTATTCCCTACCCAGTAAAACTCAGAAGAAGAAGGGGTTAATGGAATTGTCAGCATATGTTGTTGCAAGTCAGTTAGTTTTTGTTTGAGGGTGGTTTTTTTTTATATTTTTTTTTATTCCAAATGGTTTTTATAGGAAGGGTCTTCTGAGATCATTCACTCCAGCATGTGAGCCTCAATGTCACTTAACACAGTGTAATCCTTGTTTAATGAAAGTTGTTTTCCTTTAATAGCTACCTTTGTTGTGTACATAATCTTCAGTGCTGATTTTTGCCAGACATAATATCTAAGTGCCTGGAAGCTAATTTCTTAGGAAATGAGAATGCAATATTTTATATTAAAAATTAATTGTTATATACTATAGCATGCAACAATACGGTGGGCCAAAGCTTTCTTCTGCCTTTCCAGTAAGCCATTAATGTCCTGATGTAGACTGGATAGTCTGCCAAGGGAGAGAGGGGAAGAGAACAATTTCTTTCTGATGGCTTCTTAATCTGACTTACTAGAGAAATGATAGTACCATCTTTAAAGTGAAGAAAATGAATCTTTATTTAGTGATACCAATTTACACAGGTTATGGCAATGTTCCAGTTAACTCTGTTGAATTACTAGTTCTAAAAAAAAAAAATATTTTTCCACACCCAGTTCTCAGTTCTGCCAATAAAAGCATGAATTTGTGTTGGTCAAAATAAACTGCTACCCTGGCAGGTATGAATTCTGTATGCTACCTATATGGATGCCAAATGACATTAGTATAATGGTGGCTTTGTCACAGTTGGTACTACTTTAATGAGTGTCACTCTAAAAGAATAATAAAGGGCTTGTAAGGAGCTTCAGCCATTACAAATCTCTAGTATGTTTTGGCACCTCCCTGAGTGTCATGCTGAAACCTGATCTAAGGGAAAAGTCTGAAGTTATTATTTTTTTTTATGAGATCAGCAAAGGTACAACTTTAGGCCTGATGCAGAACTAAATATCTTTACTTGGACTTTGCAAAAAAAAAAAGAAAAAAAAAAAAAAGGCAAAAGAGAGGGGCCCAAGATGCAAAAGAGAAAGGAAGTCACAAGTATATCTGAACATGACTTTCATTATTTGCTGATGTGGATATGGATTTGGTGCTGTACTCCTTGAGGGACAAGACAGAAGAAGGGATTCCTTCTCCCACTTCCTCAAGTGTCAGTGGACATTCCACAGTTCTCCTGAAGTACAGTCTCACAGGATGAACTCATTACTGGGAGATGCAAAAGTTAAAGGACTCATTTTCAGTCAGTTTTCATCTGTTTGATACCAGTCATCTCCAGGAAAAATAACTGGTAAGTGGGTACATTGTGTTTCATTTTGTCTTATTTTAATTTTTGCCATAGGTTCTAAAATTGTATGTTCAAAATAATAGAACTAGAAGACAAAACAAATTGCCTTTTTTTTTTTAACCAACTGAGAATATTAAACTAACAAAAAATGGGTTTGTAGATTATAAATTGGAACATGTGCTTTGGCAGATTGGTGTCATTATGCTGCTTGATGTAATCAGTTATATTAATAAAGGACATGGAAACAATGTATAAGCAGTTACATTCTCTTATATTTTCTGTTTACTTTATCCCTGTGAACAGTCAGATAACTTGACTGTCAGACTGAGTGACCTTTATAAATAGGTTACAATATACATATTGAAAATGTTGAATACTAAGAATAGCACTGATCTAGAATTACTTTGGTGGCTTTTCAGAAGGTTTCAGAATCAAGCTGTGATCATGGCCCTTGTTTGTTCCTAGAATTTCTTGGGTATAGGTATTCCTTTGTTGGCTGGTGAAATTTACTAACAGCTTTTTAATGTCTCTTGATATTTTCTACATGTCCCAAACAAGGGTGCTTTACCTCCCTTCTGATAAGACAGCACTCCATGCTCCTTAGCCATGAACTGTGGTTATTGTGCAAATGTCAGGAACAGACAGGTATCCTTAGTCTTTTTGCAGTAAGTTTTTAACACTTTTAAGTGTTGTGCCAAGACATCAGTACTTATAAATTTAACAATACTTATTTCTCTGTTCTCTATGCTTACACCTTACTCAGGCTTTGAAATGTTTCCTTGTGAACTGGACTGGTTACTTAGCAGTTCAGTTACTTGTCATAGCTTATGACTGTATTTTAGAGTTTTGTCATATGCTTTTTTCTTCCTGCATACTTTAATGATTTCTGTCTCTTTTGTTGTTTTTTTTTCAGTTGCCTAGACCAGGATATTTTTTGAACAGAGCTTCTGCATCTGCTGAAAGACTATGCTAAAAAGAAAGAATAAATGAACAGAAGAGAATGCATTTTTACCTGCACCAGGGCTTTGAGTCTAGTGCCCAAGAGATTGTACTTGAAGGGCAGTGTACTAAGGAGAGGCAAAAGGATTTAAAGAGAAGTTTGACGAGACATTGTGTGATGATTGTCATCAGAGCAATTGCACAGAGCAGAACATGCAGAAACCTTTTTATTAGATGCCTAGATCATAATCCTTTCCGCTTAAACTCATTGGAAAGAATTGGCTTTCGCTATACATGTGTTGACCTTACAGGACTTTAGGACTGATGTGCTTACTATATTAAAAAAAGGCAAACTGTGGTTTTTTTGAGCAATAATATGAAACAATATTTTTTTTAAAATCTTAAACTGATTTGAAGAAGTCACCTCTTATCAGAATATTTCATAAAATAATTCATTTAACCCTATGTACAAGCCTTAACGTGCATTATAAAGCTTAAATACAGTTTATTCACATTACAGTAAAAAAAACTGCAAAACAGTACATTGTTTGCTAAAACCCACTTTTGTACATTTTCTTTTGTACTCACAAATGCATTTGACTGCTCAAAGTAGAATGAAATGCAGAATGATACTCTCACTTCCATAATACACCACCAAAAGCGTGAAGGCACTTGCTATAACTAAATTAAAAACTGATACAGAGGACTGGCTTAGGGATAGTGTGATGAATCTTGAATTTCAAAGTGGATTACAAAAATCTATAATAGAGTTATGTGTTGAGGCTTTTACTTTTACAGATGGATAGGAGCTTTATAAGGAGCATGTACTATAAAAATGTAAAGGAGAAAGGGAGAGGAATGTGAAATGGCATTAAATTAAATTTTGTCACCAAGTAATCAACATATTCTCTATGTCGTGCTTGTGATTTCTTCAAGGCACAATTATGTATTTATTTTCATGTAGCTTAATGAATTGCTGTGGATCAGCTGAGTTGTGTTAATGATTCGTGTGCATATTCTTGGCCCCTTGAAATATGACCTAAACCTTACTTTAAGTTTTAAATCAGTGATGCATTTTTATATATGAAATCCTAGATTGACTTTCGAACTGCATGTGTTAACTATTTTAGCATGGAAAAGGCACTTGAAGTTATGCTTAAATCTGGGCAGAAGGTGACAGCCAGTATTCAAAATTTCTAGAAAATTCCTCTTTCTTTCTTCAAAGAATCATTCCATTTCTGTAGGGGTTTTGTAATTTGGAGGCAAGATATTTTGAAATTATTATTTAAATCTCTTCTGATACCAGAGATGGTAAAGCTGCTATTTAACAATCACTCAGGACTTAAAGAAAATGGTCATGTCTGCCTCCTTTGCAGCAGATGGATTTCTCTGTCTTTTAATAAACACACTTTTTGTTAACACCTCTGTCACCAACCTAAGAGCTGCAATTATGCAGTTCTGAAATTCATTGTCATTTTAGATATTTCAGGGTGCCCTTAGTGCAATATCTAAATACTGATGTTTATTCAGTGGCTGATTCTGATTTCTATGTTATTTCTTCACATATGTTACAGAAACTAAAAATTGACTTTATTGTATTGTAAAAGTAACTGCTTTGTGCAACATGTAAGCTGGTATGATTTTTTAGTTGTTATAAAACATAATGTCCAGGGTTCTCGGACTGTCATGTTTTTGTGTGTGGAACTCTTATTAAAAGATTGTTTTGAATTTGATCCTTTGATTCTAGTGGTTTGTCATACAGCTATTCTTTTCTGTAGTGTAGAAAAGCAAATACACTTGTAGGGCCTTAAGTAAGGAGTAATGTCATTTGCAGGTTAACACTTGCCATGCTCAAAGTGGTCTCAATTTAAAACAGATCTCAGTGTTTAAAAGAAAAAAAACCAACCCCCCAAAAATCTACTATGTATATCTGTTTTTCTGGGATTTTTTGGGTAATTGCTTAGTAATTTGTTTCTTGGGTACAGTTTGCCACTACCTAATCTTGATTATTAATTCATTTGCATTTCTTTTCTAGGCACTCTGCTTAATTGTGCTACCATTCATTCCTGCATCAAACCTCTTTTTTCCTGTTGGATTCGTAGTAGCAGAACGAGTGTTGTATGTTCCTAGCATGGGATTCTGCATTCTAGTGGCGCATGGATGGAAGAAATTATCAAATAAAAGGTAAGATAGTGTTACCTATAGCTGGTGTAACTCATCTCTCTTAATCTTATAAAAATAGTCATATTTATAACTGCAGACTCTCCCAGTCAAGTTTTTACCAGTATGAATTTATTGTATTACAGCTCTTAGTCTGTTTCATGTTCTTAATGAACACAGAGTAATGACCAAGAAGCTGTTTGGCAGTCATGTGAACAAATGACAAGGAAGTTCTTAGGAAACCAGTGGATTATTCTGAGGGTATTATAATGTTTATTTAAAATAAGTGCACATATATATACACATGTATATGCATATATTTTATATATTTTTTATTTTTTATATATGTATATAAACATACATATATATTTTTTAAAAAGGCTCAGACTGTACCAAACATTTTTAGAATGTGGTGTAACTTGCAATACACATTGCTATAATGTACCATTCACAAATATGGTCCTCAGTTCATATGCTAGGAGGCAAATAAGATACTTGTTTTAGTATAAATTAGGATTGTTTCTGTGCTTATAACAAATCTTTGTTTTTTTTATTTAATAGTGTACTAAGAAAGATTTCTTGGGTTTGTCTGGCTGCGGTACTGTTCACTCATGCCTTAAAAACACTGCACAGGAACTGGGATTGGGAATCAGAGTACACATTGTTTATGTCAGCTTTAAAGGTACTGTATTCTATTTGAAAAGGATAATGGAAAGTTTGTGTTGCTGTTCTCAAAAAGCTGCAGTAGAGCATGATAAAAATGGAGAGAAATTATGCTTGTTTTGTCACTTTTATTTCTACATTGGCAGTATTAGCATCTCATTAGTTGCTTTTGGGAATGCTTTAGAAGCAGTGTGATGCATACATGGGAATTCATGTGCAAGGAAGAGATGATAATTTTTGTCTTGTGTTGAATGTATTCTCTTATCTGAATGAAAGCATGATGTGTTTCAGTACAAAAATCTACAAAAAGTTTGCATAGAATAATTTTTTCAGCATGAGTATGGCATGGTAGGATGGTTTGTAAAACATCCCAAAATAATCATAATGAATTTTAAAACAATTTGTATTTCTAGGGGCAAATAATTGAAATAAATGGATGTTGAGCAACAGGTTCAATGTAATCATTCTGTATGCAGTGTTTTTTTTATTCTTTACATGTAGGAGCTTGATGAAATCTGTCATTTGCTGGGCATTTTTACATCCTAAAGACATAGTTAAAGGAAAATCAGTTATGTAATTTCAGCTTAATACCTTATGCATGATATCTCTTTTTCTGTTTTTAGGTAAATAAGAACAATGCAAAACTGTGGAACAACGTGGGGCATGCATTAGAAAATGAAAAGAATTTTGAAAGAGCTCTGCAATTCTTCATACAAGCCACGCAAGTGCAGCCAGGTAAGAGCTTTGACTGGTTGCCATTGAATAGCATCTCTGCACTCCTAGTATTTCAGTATACTTAGCTTACTTAACAAAATCTTCCCAGTGATCTGTTTTTCTTCAACTGAACATCAAACTATGTCATGCACTTAAGTTAATAGTTAAGTCCATAGTTTTTGGAAATAAACTTATAAAAGTCATCTATCTATAAAAAGATGCAAAGACTTTCTATTTAAAACTATTATTTGGATGACATTTTTTCTGAATTAAGTTAAACTGTAATTTCTTATGAAACATAATTATTATTTAATTTTCTTATTTAAAACTAAGTAGGTGCATTAAAAAAAAATTAGTATCAAAATGTACATTTACTCTATTTCACATATTGTTGCAAAAGAAGTTCTAGATACTGGAGGAGCCTAGAAGTTTCCAGAAGTACTGGAAACCTTTTCTTTTTCCTTTTAGAAGCCTAATAAATATCCTTCAATTCATGTGTCTCTACTATAGCAAGAGATAAGTGGAAGTATAACCTCAAATTTTTTAACGTTTCCCAAGTAACTTTATAATCCATGTTTGGTTCATGGTTAAATTATTAGCTTCATAATTTAGATGAAAAATAATATAGAAGTGCTTTTTATTGTTGTTGTTATGCAGTAACTGTACTTCATGCTACTCTGAAGGCATAAGTTTATTTTCAGGATACTCAATGCATTGAAGTATTTGAAATTTCACTTTTCTTTTTTTTATTAAGATGATATTGGTGCCCACATGAACGTAGGAAGAACTTACAAAAACTTAAACAAAACTAAAGAAGCTGAAGAATCATATATGATTGCTAAGTCATTGATGCCACAGGTAACAACTTGATTTTATCTACCACCACAGGAGGGAACTCTTTCAGACCAATATTCATGATACGTTTTTCCTGTTTTTCCTGAAGCGCTGTGTTGCTCTATACTTAAAAGTTGTTAGGTTTTTTCAAAAATCTATATATTAATAGAGTAGGTTGTATACCATCATGGCTGTTGAAAAATGCTAACTTGGAACTTCATTGTTAAAACTATTTTAAGTCACTTTTTATACCATTCTGGTTTGGTTTTTTTTTTCTGAAATTGAAGATATAAAAAAAAGCATCAGTTAAAAATGCATACCTACAGTTTCTAGTCACAGCGGGTTTATTTTCACTTACAGCTAATACATTGATGATGACTAAGTTTCTGAGCCCTCAAGAGAAAGCTTAAATGTGGCATTGGAAGTGGGAAAAGATAGCCGTAACAGCAACAAAAAATTCTTTGCCTGAACTTACATTTAAAAGTCAGCAGTCCCTTGAGTTAAAGTATGGCATTTAAAAGTTTGTATTGGGAACCAGTATGAAGGTTCTAGATGGATGAAGTATAAACAGTACAACAGTTGCAATTTTAATCTTTCATGACTGCTTTTCATCTGCTATATCAGTGGCTGGTAAAATCTTATTAACAATTATCTTAGGCTGGAGGGTTAAAAAAAGAGATGAAAATGTCTGATAGAATGTCGGTTTAGGCTTTAGGAAGTATTCTTTGTCTGAATGGGGAAAGTTCTGCAAGGTCTGGTTGGTTTCTAATAGCGTTCTGCATGAGCCCAATTAGGTAGTAGCAGAGCTTAACTGGTATCTTAAATGTGATATCAAAGTCATCTATGTCTTCATAGAATTAAAGAAGAAAAAATACTCTGTTTATATTTTGGTATGATTTTCTGGGAAAGAAGAATTGCTATTTGTAGTCATTAAGAGCCTTCACGCTAATGTCCAGTGATACCCTGAAACAAATGTGGCAGAGTGAAGAGGACATCTGTTCAGATTGTCTTTCATGTTTTTACTCATCTGTGTTTGGTACATATATTCCTTTTGTCAGATTATTCCAGGTAAAAAGTATGCAGCAAGAGTTGCTCCTAACCATCTGAATGTCTATATCAATCTTGCAAACTTAATTCGAGCAAATGAATCTCGCCTTGAAGAAGCAGATCAATTATATCGACAAGCAATTAGTATGAGGCCAGATTTCAAGCAGGCTTATATCAGCAGGTATCTTTTCTAATTTTAGAGATATATATTCTTGAATAAACATTTATGTATTTGTAGTGCTATGAACAGTATTTAGTTCATGCAGTTGAATTAGCTGCTGGAATTGATTTATTTCCAAATGAGGTGAAGATTCGGGGCAATAATCAATTATTCATTACAAAGGGCAACAAAGATGATTAAGGGACTGGAGCATCTCCCTTAAGAAGAAAGGCTAAGAGAGCTGGGACTCTTTAGTCTGCAGAAGAGAAGGCTGAGGGGAGACCTTATCAATGTCTATAAGTATCTCAAGGGTGGGTTGAAGGAGGAGGGAGCCAGGCTCTTCTCAGTAGTTCCAAGTGGCAGGACGAGGGGCAACGGGCACAAGTTGGAACATAAGAGGTTCCACTCAAATATGAGAAAGAATTTCTTCACGGTGAGGGTGACAGAGCCCTGGAACAGGCTGCCCAGGGAGGTTGTGGAGTCCCCTTCTTTGGAGATTTTCAAGACCCACCTGGATGCA
>KZ505700.1:29079-122032 GCA_002844005.1 Limosa lapponica baueri
CTGGAACAGGCTGCCCAGGGAGGTTGTGGAGTCCCCTTCTTTGGAGATTTTCAAGACCCACCTGGATGCAGTCCTGAGTAGCATTCTCTAAGCAATCCTGCTTCAGCAGGGGAGTTGGACTAGATGATCTATACGGTCCCTTCCAACTCTAAAAAAATTCAGTGAAATTCAGTGAAACCCTGTTCTTTTAAATTCCTGCTCAAATGGTGTGTTTCCACATAGGCTGTGTATTCAAACATTGTATAGCAAGATGCTTCCATTAGATTTCTTTATGAATCTCAAACTAATCTCCTAGTCTAGTTCTGAACTAAAAAGCTTTTGGTTAGTCTGAATCATGGAGCTTTCTTTATCCTTCTTTGTTAAAGGTGGTCCAGAAAATGCAAGACTTAACTAAAAGATACATAAATGTCAGCTAAGTAGGTAAAAGTAATGTGGCTGTGGGTATTGAGACTTCTGTTCGCTGTTTTGTTAGTTATGTTTCCCATTGGGACTTAAGGAGGTGCAAAGATGCCTGAACTATTGCTATTGCAGTGTAATTACAGAGCCGGTATCAGGAACTCTTGATCTCTTCTTTTGGGGTTTTTGTCCTGCACATATGTTTGTTGTATACAGGCTTTTGAGAGCTGAAAGCTTTGGGAATTGTATTAAAGAAGGTCCTGTATTGTTTTGTGTTTAAAACAAACAAAAAAAGAAAAAATGCTATTATCTCACATCTGCTGTCTATAGGAAGGCAAAGTTTAAAAAAACCCTGTCAATTATTTTCATATTAGTATGAATAAAAGTTGAAAGTTATACCTGATTCTTCAACAGGGGAGAATTACTTTTAAAAATGAACAAACCTCTGAAAGCTAAAGAAGCTTACCTTAGAGCTCTAGAACTAGACAGAACCAACGCAGACCTGTGGTACAACTTGGCAATTGTTTACATTGAACTGAAAGATCCAACAGAAGCCCTGAAGAATTTCAACCGAGCACTAGAACTCAACCCAACACATAAACTGGCATTATTCAACTCAGCGCTGCTTATGCAGGAATCTGGTATGTTAGTTGTTCCTTATATAAATATTTTACATTTGCATTTATAGGATCCATACTACATAATTTTTTAAATGAACTGTTATATTTTTGGAAAACAAGTTCATAGCATCATCAAAGAAGAAACTGTTATTGGTAGTGTATGGAATTTGTGCAAAGTGTACGTATACCTTACCTGATCAGCATCTTTAATACCAGTGCCATTTTACAATATAACATCTTATACATATGAGGAAGTGTTAAACAAACATCTTCAAAATTATGCCTATATAATCTTTAAAACTCATGACCATTCTGTGATATTGTCAGATAAGATTATTTTACTATATCTTTTTCAAACTCTGATTCAACTTAAAATATGGGAGTTACAGATTTTATTGGTTTACTGTTAGAAGATATTTTAGTCTGGCTACATCTGAAGTCACTCCGTGATCTCTGTCTTTAAACTCTTTCAATCTATCTTTATCAAAATGAGATCATCCATTCCATGTAAGAGCTGGTTTGTCAGTACCGATGTTTTCTCTGCATTCCAGTTGCTTAACCATACATGAAAATAACTTCTCTTAAACTTGTAGAGACACCTTTTGTATCTGTTGTACAAAACGTAAATGTAATTCAACAGATCATAAATGGCACTGACTTTGGCTGCAAGTCAAGTCTAAGTAGTTTCATTCTGTAAAGAAGGTAGATATCACTTACTTTTGCTGTTACATAGCAACAATAAAAAGTAGCCCTTTCCCTTTAAACAGTTGTGTTAAAGATGTTACATTTTAATTTGTATAAAAATTATATTTTACTGGCCTTGTCTAAAAATTCTGCAGAATAAATCTGTAATTAAATGCTTTTTCTGTCATTTAGGTGATGCTCGACTTAGACCGGAAGCTAAACAAAGACTGTTGCATTATGTGAAAGAAGAACCACAAGACGCAAATGGGTACTTCAATTTGGGTATGCTGGCAATGGATGACAAAAAAGATACGGAAGCAGAGGCATGGATGAAGAAAGCCATAAGATTACAGCCAAACTTCCGAAGTGCTTTGTTCAATTTGGCACTGCTTTATTCTCAGACAGGAAAAGAACTGATGGCTTTGCCCGTCCTGGAAGACCTACTGAGATACTACCCTGAACATACCAAAGGTCTGATTTTGAAAGGAGATATCCTTATGAACCAAAAGAAGGATATTGTTGGAGCAAAAAAGTGTTTTGAAAAAATTTTGGAATTGGATCCCAACAACGTACAAGGAAAACATAATCTTTGTGTGGTTTACTTCGAAGAACGAGACTTAATAAAGGCAGAAAAATGTTTGGTTGAAACACTAGCACTGGCACCTCATGAAGAGTATATTCAGCGTCATTTAAACATAGTTAGAAGTAAAATTGCATCACTCAGTGCTACAGAACAGTCATCACTTCCAGCAGATGGGAATACAGCTGCAGAAGAAAAAAAAAAATCATTTCAAAATTTGAAAGAAGTAAAAAAAGAGCAGAAAACCACCCAAACAGCAGCAGGTAACAATAAAGGGCACTCAGAAAATAAGAAACAAACAGAGAAGACCAATACAGACAAAGAGACTCCCAAAAAATCTACAAAAGAAATCAAAGACATTGAGAAAAAGAGGGTTGCTGCTTTGAAAAGACTAGAAGAGATTGAACGTATATTAAATGGTGAATAGTCTTTTATCATGTCATAATACAATAAGGGAAGAATACTATTTTTAATTATTGTTTAATGTCTGATCCAACTGGAAAGTGGTCTCAGTGCTTTGAAAATAGAAATAATGTTGACTGCATATCACTTAGCAAGCAGCAAAAGGCATTGCAGTGCTTTATGTGAGAAAACTGCAACTTTTAAATATGATGTGGGAGATGGGTGGGAATCAAAGGATAAAGGGTTGAGAATAATCTTAAATGCAGAACCCTAATGGAAAATAGCACTCATAAAAATCTTCCGTAGTCAGGGATGTTCAGTAACACTAATTTCACAGAACCAGTGAAAGAACTGAATGGAGAATTAATGGGATATACCAGACACTGCTGCATTTCCCCATCTAAATCTGTTTGTATTAACATCTACGTTTCAGTTTACACATAACCAGTTTTTCTAGACCTCTGCTATACATGAAAAAGATTTTTTTTTTTTTCATTGCATTTCTGGAATAAGTTTCCAGAACTTAACAAAAAATCATCAAAATGCTACTGGTTGCAGTATAGGAGGATGGAACAACACACTAGAGTTTTCAGTTGTGTTCTAAATATGGAGTGATATAATAACTTTTTAATTGTTCTTTACTTACAATGCTAATGGTTTGTACTGGTTTACCTGTTAGAAATCTTATGGTGCTTTTAAGATCTTTAGACTATGTTTTTACTTTTAAAGGAAATGTGTGGTTTTCCTTCAACTGTCAATCATCTGGTTTTTTTTAAAAATTTCATGAAAAAGGGTGGTTTTCTCACTTTTCCCCCGGTTCGTTAAATGCTGATAAATGCACTTTTGGTACAGTAACCAGTATGCTATGCAGTAATCCTTGTTGACTTTGTATCAGTGGCTGTGGATTGACTCCTTGGTGTAGTAGATTCTTCCTTGTTTATAGCAAACTGGCTTTACTACTTCTGTCATTGCAACAGTATTTCTATTCTCGTGAATTTTTACAACACTAATATAAGCAATGATTGCTGAAGGCAGTGTGACAATAATTAAACCACTGAATTTAGCCATGTTTAACACAAAGAAATGCAGCTAGTATCCTTCCAAATACTAAGTTCTGTTGTTTTGATACTTTGTCATGGGTGTGTGGTTTTTATTAAATATTTATTTTGACTACTAAAATATTCCCATTTACACTTTTCCACTAATGCATTATTTGAATTTCTTACATGAAATGAAAATCTTTGCAATTTCAATGTTGCTGTTATCATTGTGCAATGCATATATTTTTGTTGAAATATACTACAGATTACCTAAACCCGATGTTTTCCTTGATCATGAGAAAGAAGTGTAAGAGCTGGGTTCAGTAATAATTTAATTAATCATTAAATCTAACTCTTACTCTTCATGTTTTGTCTTATTTTGTGATGTAGAACTATTCCTTAGCAACTCTACTGTTTAAACATAATCCTTTCCATAACTGCTTAACTTCCTGCCTTGGGCACTAATCCAGCTGTAAGATGTAATATTTATCTCTGTGGGAGGGATCTTAAATGGTTGAAGACCTTGCATGGACCTTTTCTTTATTATGTATCATTTGTAATGTTACCACAACAATTCATTGCATGGTAATCACTAGGGGGGGAAACATGGGTTTTAAAAATCACAGTTTAAAAGCTGCAGACAGGAACAGGTACATGGTGTGCAGCTGTTCTCCATACAAAAGTTTATTAAGAGCTGCTTGTAGTGAAGTGCTCCTGGGAATCTACTGACCACACCTTGAAAATTGCTGTTATATCTTGTCTGTGAATAACTCGGATACTTGTAGCTAAAATAGCTTGTATGTTGACCTTCATAGAAAGTTTAACTTGCACCTTAAGTCTTCCCTCCAAACCTTTGTTTTACAAAAGAATTAGTCATTGTTCTGGGTGATACAAAGGAACATTCATTTGAAAATGGAAGGAACTAAGTAGTAAAAAAAGGTATTTTCTGATGGAGCAGGCCAGGATTCTCCCCTCTTTTGTATCAAGAGCTCCCAGAATCCTGCTGCCACACTAGTCACATTCAGTCTGTAACTTGAAGAGGGAAGGAAAGGCACATTTTTGTCCAAGTAGCTCTTTTTCAGGGACTAGCAAGAATTGTTAGATTTATTGTTGCTGAGAGGTGCCATCAGGTTTAACTAAAATCATCAGTTTAATGTAAACAGAAGAATGCTGGAGGTAAGTCTTTCAGTCTGTTATCAGGTACTGTGCCCCCTTTGTCTCTTTCAAAGAAATTTTAGTAAAAACAAGTATTTTGAGTAATGTCAGTGTGTTGACCCTGTTAGGATGCATCAGCCATTTTAAAATCAAACTCTTGTGAGAAAAGTGGTTCAGTAAATTGAAGTGGCATAACTTCTGAAAATTAATCAAAATAGAATTTTCTCATAGGAAAAAAAATATCAAAGAATAATTTTGGTTTTGCTTGCAGATAGAACAGAATAATCAACGGGTATTTTTCTCCTTTCCATTCAACCTATCTTTTTTCTTCTTCCTGCCATCCTAATGTGCAAGAACACCAGAAATATTACCCCTTATCAGAACTCCCAATTTCAATAATATGCAAGAACTGGGAATTTCCAAGGATGAGACAGACATATTAAAATAATGTGTAGCCCTTTTCTCAGTCAATGCAATTGCTGTGGTTGCTGAAGAAACCGGAAGAGATGTCTTGTATCATCTTTGCATACATACACAAATTGTTCAAATTTACATGCACATGTAATTTCAGTGTAGATTTATGCATTTGTCAGATTATTTTTTTACTTTCGCAGGTGAGTATATGCATAATGAGTTAGAGGTAAATACATGTAAACCTAGGATTAATTAGATAAACATGCATATAGTTGGGACAACTGGATGCTTACGGGTAATGCAGTTCCAGAAGGACAGCGTGTGCAATTGTAGGTTGAGTATGGAAAATTTTTTGTCTGTTTTGCACATGAAACATCCTAGGGCTTCATTTTCTAAGTATTGCAAGTATTTTTTGATTTTTAAGTATTATTCTTTGCATTACAACCAGTTAAAAACACAATCATTCAGATCTGATTTTTTTTTTTTTTAGTCTATTGGTTTTTATCAGCTCTCTCAGGGAAATAGTTGGGAAGAATAAGAAACACTTTCCTACGAATTGGAGTCAGGATTTAAGTGGGACAGAAATTCTTTTATGTGTGCAGTGCAGTTTGCACCTTAGTTAGGCAAAACTGGAAGAGATAAAGTCATACAGGAGGATTGCTGTGGGTGCTGGGTTTCATACAAAGGGAAGCAAGAAAACACGCAACACGTGTGCTGCCAGGGCCTTTAGCTGAAGGAAATGGGAAGCTTTAGATTTCTGCTCAGTTGCAGAGACTTGGTGAACTGCACCTTATTTTGGAACATAACAGCAATTTCAGTATATTTTAAAGGAAAACTACATGCTGAGAGGTAAGCGCGCCTTGGCTTCAACCTGTGAAATAATGCCTGTGTGGCTGTAAAAACTACAGGGACTTCTCATCCAGCTCCCTACTCCCCACTGACGCTCTGGCGTGATGCAGATGGGCTGAGAAGATTCTCCTGATCCGAAGGGGACACAGGTTTGTTCTGTGCCCATGGGATGGGAAAGATGCACGTGTTCTTTGTTTTCCTGGAGGTATGATGGTATGGTTACTGAGTCCCCCTAAATTCATTCAAATCGCCATCAACAGTATGTTTTATTACTCAGCCTTCATTAACCCCAGCTAGCCGAACCGTAGTCCTGTGGGACCTCGTGTTTAATGGGACTTCAGAGCAAAGCAGTGACCTGTGAGAAACGCTGATTTTCTGATAGAGGAGTAAGGCCTCTCCTTTTGCGCAGAGCAAAAGCTGCTCAAACATCTTGGCACTGTGCGTGTAGGCTGTCCGGCACAACATCTCAGCAGCTTTCCCTTCTTCACAGCTGTCAGGCGTTCCACCACCAGGGGGCACAGAGAGCAGCTCTTCAGCAACAGTGGTTCCGCCATCTGGCACCTCATCGTCAGGTGAGTTTATTGCAAGATCAGGCTGCACGTTGTAGCAGCAAAGCTTCTGGCATACCTGCTTCCAGGGTATGGAGCTTTGGGATGAACATGCAGGCGTTTTTTCCTTCCTGAAGTTTCCTTTGGACAGACTCAATGAAGATCAAATCTCTGGGAAGTCAGCAGCCTGCCCCAGGCCCTTGCAAACTTTGCATCCCACAAAAGCATCAGGAAGAGTCCCAGTTTGGGCGAGTGAATGTGGCTGGGCTTTTCCTTGCAGAGGCTCTGCAATCCACCTCTGCCTGGCAAAATGTCTGGAGCTGTAGCAGAACCTGCTTCTCCTGTAAAGCCCTGCTTCTGCTGCTGCCATGTAACCAAAATTGCTCTTTTCTGACTTTCAGCCTAGGAACCTTGTTTTGCTTAGACAGAAAGCTTGAGAATGGAAAGGCTGGAAGGCACCTCTCCTCCCACCACCTATCCTTCGCCTCATGTCCTCAACCTACAAAACTGTAACACTCTTCGTACAGTGCTTCAAGTGATCAAGAAGAATCTGTCCTCCAAACCTCCAACACAGCTTACAGAAAGGTGAGACATTCCTGCCTGGGATCAAAATAACTTAGCTTACTATGTTACATACATTATTATGCTACATATTTGTTTGAAAAATATAATAATGCTAGATAGATGTGATGTTATTTTTATAGCATTCAGGGAATGGTAGTGCAGCTAATATTGTTTGAAAGCTTAAAAACTGCTTTCTGAAGTCTAATATTTAGTGCCTGTCTACAAACCAGCAGTCCTGCATGTGGGATATATGTTTTTTACAAACACCCACAAGAAGTTTTGTATAGACACATCAGCCTCTCTCAAACAAAAAGCAATGATGCGAAAGGAAAAAAAAAAAAATCAAATCCAAAACAAAACACTCCAAAACCAAACCAAACCACCACAGAAACTTTTCCATTATTATCCTGGGTTGGGAATAACATAATAAGCTGTGTAACTTTCTTGGGCTAGGAAACAGTTCCAGAAAAACACGTTTAACCTTCCCCGACAATCATACTTTCAAAGATTGCTAGAAAGAGAACTGGACTTCATAGATACCATATACTCTGAACTGAGGAATTCTGTTTAAAGCAAAACATTAATATGTTAACAGACTCCAGCATAACACAAACAACTGTTAGCTGCTACATCTTTACCAGTATAAGAAATATACTATCAAAAAAAAAGCTAGCAAAAAGTCCCTGTTCAGCTGCTGTTTTCAGTGGTTCTTACAGAAATGTAAATGTCTTTTGTTAAATGTCCATACAGAGGCACTAACATTCTTTCATGTGAGTTTAGAGGCTACATGCTTGTTTGGGTGCGCTCAGCCTTTTTCAAATGTGGACAGAAACAGGGAAAGAAATTAAATCCTTGGGTTTGTGGGGCTTTGTATGCCAGACTACACCTTGGCATTGTGGAAAGATGTATATATACTTGCCAAAATTTTAATTACTTGTAGGCCAACATAGCAGACAAGTTGATGTATTTGATATAGTTTTGGGAGGTGATGTGACTTACAAGCTTTATATGAGGTTTTGAATTCTCTGTGTCTTTTACTGCAACTGTTATGAATGTGACGCCTGAAAGACTCCAGGTAGAACAGAAGTAAGCATTGAAATAAAGCATGTTGTTCAGATCTCCTACACCTATTCAGCATATATATTTATTCCTTACATGTAATTATCAGGGTATTGTCTTTTTAAATACGCATAGCAAGGTATTTTTAATTATATGTGTATTCATCCACGCACAATGAGAGTAGGTGGAGGAGGAAAATACAACAATTACAGGATGTCTCACCAAAAGTAGAAGTCATAAATCTTGATTTTTAAAATATCATCTTGAACATGCACTCACCTTTATTTCATTTGCAGTTGTTAACCCAGTCCTATGCTTTTGTTGTACGTGATCAACATTAGAGCACGATGCGGTAGCACTGACTTCCCAGGACTGAGGGCTCAAACGAGATTGTGACAACTGGTGCTTAAAGAATGGGGAATTAGTTGTTATCTTCCCTCAGCCTTAAGCTGAATAATTGAGGCTGGCTTGTTTGTTTGAGCACACTGCTTGTTTCATCTATGGGAATATCAGACATTATGGATGACTCTTCTCAGTTTGCAAGACTCCTCTGTAAATGAGTGCCTTCTCATTAGCAGACAAAGATAGCATGATGATATTGCGCACACCTGAAAGCTGTAGAGGTTACAAGTGGGGGAAGCCAAATTATAAGAAATGTTAAGTGTTACTGAAATCTAGCAAGATAAAAGGTAATAACTGCTGTGCTCTGAAGTTATGCAAAAATATGGTAAGGCTTATTCAGTTAAAAAAAAGACAACAATTGATAAAAGAAGTTTAAAAGGAGCTTCCAAGCACCCTCTCTACCGTCTTGAACAAGTTTTAAACAGATCTGGGTTTTTCTTCAGCTCTATACATAAACATTTATCACTTTTCCAGTATAAATAGCTATGAACAAATGAAGAGAGACAGTGAAAGATATGTGAAAGCTTAAAACTCATGAAATTCAAATACTGTGCAGAAACATAAAAGCTGAATGGTTAGTATGTCTTTAGATGTATTTATATGAGTGGGTTTGCATGAAGTTAAGCTATGAGCTGTATTGATAAGTATTATTTGGATGAGTCACTCTGTATTTCTGCCCCTTACTTAGGTGAATATAGTCAAGGTTTTAGTGCAAATATTTAGGTTTAAATTTACAACTCCATGGGTATTCCTTCAGCTGTTTTTACAGATATTGCAGAAGAACTAATTTGCTAGAATATTCATGAAAAACAATAATAAGAAGCATAACTAGGTTTTGGGAGTAATTTCCTTCTGATCAACATACATGAAAAAATATGTATTTGAACAAAAATATGTGCACTGCACAAGAATAAAAACAACACTGAATTTGCAAAATTAAGAAATTACAGTGATGCATAAGGATTTTCCAATTATTTGCACTGGTTATTCTTGTGATAAAAATAACAAAAGGAAGCCTCTTTCCATTGACTTCCTTTACCTTTTGATTATCTTAGTGTCTGTAAGACCTTTTCCCTTAAAAAACAGTGCTTTTTTTTTTAATTATGAGTACAAAATTGGCACATGAATCCTCCCTCTTACAAACACAAAATACATTGTGACTGTAGAAGAAGACCATAAACCAGAAAGCATCTGAAACACAAGAGGATATCGGGGATTTTTTGTTTTAAAAATTAATAACAAAATGACAAACACTCTCAGGCTGTCTATTGTCTGCACGTCCTAAGAGCCTTCTGGCTAATGAGGAAATACAGCAAACTTTAACTCATCAGTTACTGAGCATCTCAACTTCAGACTTTAAAAACCATCTCTTATGGGTTTTTTCACTAGTATCCTGTTCCTTCTTCAGCTCTAGATGAAACAGTATAAAGAGATTGAAGGTGAGATTGAATTTCAGTAGCACGGTCTCTGTATTTCTGGAATACTTTTGGGTTCTCTTTCCTTTGTTCTCTTGAGTTCTTTTATTTCTGTGGCACTGGTGCTTTTTCACACTGCCAGTGTTCCAGGACAGAAAGCTATAAAGAGAGAAAAGAAAAAGCAGAGGCGCTAACTGAAGGTTTTAAAGTCTATATAATAATAAGCAACTTCAGTGTTCTGCTTTTTGCTTCTGATTTAAATATATATTTATAATGTATATATGTATATAAATAATATACATAAGTCTTTGCTAAAGAACAGGAATACAATTATTTCAACAATTGCTAGGAAGAGTGCTCATTTTGCTTTACTATTGAAATCTATTATTATTGCTATTTGGAACAGCAATGCAGAAAAATACCTACAGGCAATATGGTGACCAAGTTACTGCTTTAGGTGATTACCTAGTATGGAGCAGTTGCATAAATCACACAAATAATCAGCTAAGTGCAGAGACTTACATAAATAAATCTATGAAGTTGTATAATACTTAGAGCGTAACACCATGTAACAGAATTTTGCTGTTATATCTTGTGATTGGGTTTATTTACTGCTCGGGATCTGGCAGGGTTTTGAGAAGGTAGTAGTTTCTGCTTCCAGGGGCAGCAACAGTTCAGACTGCTGTTCATCTGCTGTCCATTATCACTCCAGAGGTGAAGGCTGTTGTCTTTGTACTTGACCTCTTGGTAAGTGTCTCGTTAAAAGGAGAAACAAAGGGGTAAAGTCAACAAGCTAAACTAGAGCAAGGTTTCAAGCTGATCTTGGTTATATCAAAACCAGCTGATCTGCAGATAAGGGTGAGATTAGCTAGCATTATTCTATATTTCTGTCCTGCATTTAGCTATTTGTAGATAGTCTTCCTGGCAGTCCTCATAGCAACTTTGGTACAGTTTGGGCCAACAATAAAAATCCTACACAGCAATCCAACCCGTGTCCTCCATGTGACAACATAAATTGCAATGCTCTGAATAACACCACTGGAAGATGTGGCCTCTGACCTGAGAAGCTTATCGTCATGGAAGTATGTGATGATCTAAACTAGGAGATAAATAAAAATGGTATTGCTATTCTATATTGGTGACTAGCAATAAAGCATCTGGGGTCTTACGGAGCTTCTTAATTATACTGAAATGTGACAATCTTGATGATATTGCTTAACATTTCTCCAGGCCTGTAGTTTTCTTCTTAAGAATGTATGGCATAGTTAGAGGAAAAAATAGTAATTTGCTTTTAAATATTACTGTAAAATCCCATGCTCACAAATTTTTAATTTTAGTTTAGGTGATCTGCATACGTTCTGAAAAGCCTGTATGTAGAATTGCACCAAACAATGAAAGTGCTGTGAAGGCCATGTTTGGAATAGTGCAAGTACAACATGAGTGGAAAGGGCCAAGAAGGAGAAAAAAAAATAATATATAATCCAAGGTTTTTGAACACAAAGGTACAACCAGTGTGTCAAGACATGTTTGCTCCACAGATTAGTGGATCCTTGAGTACACCCTGGAGAAATATTACTTTCAACTTGCTTTTCACTTCTCTTTTTCTAAGCATTCACTTTCAGTGACTGAAAGTGGGTTACACAGACTAGGGTCTAATTTGGTATGGCTGCTCTTAAAAGGGATTCTGCTGTGCACCCAAGGTAGTTGGGGGCTGTAGCATATGATCTGTGAAGAGAGGCTGAAGAAGCTGATTTTGTTTGCCTAAAGATGACAAGACTACAGGGGCTTCTTACTGCAGTCTTCAATTCTCTGTAGGTATTTTCACAGAAGCTGGAGCCAGATTCTCCTTGGTGACGCACAGCAAAGGTAATGGACGCAAGTTGCAGCAAGGGAAATTCTAATTAAATGCAAGAAAATAATTCTTCTCAGCATTCCCATTCGCAGATGATCATGTTATTCAGAGGCACGTCATCGCTTTGGCATATTGCCTGCTTCAGGCTCTTCGGCAGTCACGTCCCTGTGAGAACAGGACTGTACTGGCCAAGTACTTCAGCAGAGCTGGAGCAAGCCATGTTGCTGTGCCAGATACCGTTTGGGCTAACTTCAGGCATGCAGAGTAGAATTCAAAAAGGTACAGAGAGTGATAACAGCAACTAAATTGATGCAAAGGCATTGTAAAGGTCATGCATTACTTATGCAAAGGTTTTCCAGGGTAGAAGAGATCCAGGGAAGAATCATGCAAGTTACAGTAAAGGTGAACATTTTCTTTATTTCTCTTAATACCAGGCTAGGGAAATTAAACGAATGAAGACTTGGTTGGTGAAAAGAATGTTTTCACAGAATACATAATTAAGTTCATTGTAAGATGTTGTGGTTGCTGAGATATAAAAGATCCCAAGAACTAAACAGCTACATTGATGAAAGTGAACATCAATGAAATACCATTAAACACTAGGAAGTAGATACAGCTTCTGTTTTTGGAAGATCCTTGTGAGCAAACTCCCCAAACCTGGTAGGATATACCAAGAGAAAAATAAAATAAATAAAAAAAACCACCATGTACTTGCACTATTCCTAAACTTGTTCCTAAGCTCTTCCTCTAAGCATTTGGTAGCAGACAAAGTCAGAGACTCTGTAACAATCTAAATGGACCTTTGGTCTGACCTATGCCGTAATAAATATTATTCTTAACTTCAAAATCATTAGAGAAAAAAGTAGAAAAGTTTTGACTGGAGTAACATAGAATAAACAATCATGTATTGTGACCGCAGTTTTGGATATATAAATATAGATGAATATCTGTTCTCTAATGTTTTGGACAGATAAATATTATGGGATCTTCAACTTTGCAAATACAAACTAGAGAACAAATGCTAAGAATATGGTAAGGCCTGAATATTTGTGTGCATGCTGGCTAGCAAATTGTTATTTAGGCTGTGAGCCTGCAAAAGGTGATATTAAAATGAGTTCTGATAAGTAGTGGGGTTTTTGAAAGGAACTGGCTGTTAAAAAAAAAAAAAAAGTTTTGCAGAATAAAAGGTAAAAATGGTTTATTTTCAATGGAAAAAATAAGTAGACCTGTTATTCAAGTTTGGTTTTGCAAAAGGCAGATTTTTATACAGAGATGTACTAAGACAATTAAAAGGTGTCCTGGTTTCAGCTGGGATAAACTTGATTTTCTTTCTCGTAGCTGCTGTGTTTTGGGTTAGTATGAGAATAATGGCGATAACATGTATTGTTTTAATTGTTGCTAAGTGATGTTTACATTAGTCAAAGACTTTTTCAGCTTCCCATAGAAGCTGAGAGAGAGCATAGACAGGACAAGCTGGCCCAAGGAATATTTCATACCATAGGGTATATAAAGAGGGTTGGCTTAGGGGGAAGGAATCAATGATCACTGCTCGGGGCAGGCTGGGCAACCGATCATCAGGTGGTGAGAGTGACTTGTGTTGTATCACTTTACTTTGTGTATTATTGTATTACTATTATTATTATTATCTTCCATTATTGTTCTATTAAACTGTCTTTATCTCAACCCATGAGGTTTGGCTTGGGTTTTTTTTTCCCCTCCTTTTTTCTCTCTTCTCTTTACCCTACTGGGAGGGGGAAGGGGAAGTGAGCAAGCAGCTGCGTGGGCCAGGTTGCTGACTGGGAATAAACAGCAATGAAAGGATAAATTAAATATAGAGAAAGGTGAAAGTAAAATGCCACAAAGTTCTCTATGTAAATTAAGAGGCTTGTTATGTTGATTTAACAGATGAAGAAAACACTTGATACCATCTTTCTGAAATTCAGCTTTGGAGAACCTAATAGTTAAACTAGAAATAAAAGCTATCCAAAATGGAAAGAGCAACAGGCAGTTCTGCAACAGCTGGTAGCACAGTAGGTTCTAGCAATGTTCCTAAAAGAACCTGGCACTGAACTTTAATATTGTCAGTGATGGCCCTGGTAGCAATACAGTAAAAATGCTTATTGTATCTGTTGACAATATAAATCCATAAGCATTGACAATATAAAACTGCAAGTATTGTCAATACAGAGTAGGGTATTGTATAAAAATCACTAGGACCGGATTAGTAGAAATGGGATGAAATTCAATAATAGATAATTTAAGGAGATGCACCCCAGTACTGGTATCAAACTTTTGTTGGAAGCTAAAAGTTTGCAAAGAACGAAGGTGAAATGCACTTGGCTGTCCTACATAACAGCAGGATTTACCCAGAAAATTAGGTGACTGTGTTGGAAAGGTAACTCCAGTAGAAATAGAGGTGTTCCTACTGCAAGACACTTATCTGGAGTACTCCTTAGTTTTGATTGCCTATGTCCAAGATCAATAAATTCAAACTGAAACAATTACACAAGATCTCTGCTGGGTGAATACGGAAAGCAGTGAGCTTATCTTCTGCAAAGAGCTAGAGTTTGTTATCTGTGGCTAAACAAGTCAAAAAGGCATGTGGCTATCAAGATATTCAGTAGGAGGATAAAAACTGAAAGAAAAATTACCATTTAGGCTAAAAGCCAATGTTTGTACAAGAACAAAAAGGGAGAAAACAATTATAAATAAACTTAGGCTGGAAATGAGGCAAAAGGCCCAGTCTACTGGAACAATAAATTTTGGGACTATCTTTAAAGGAGAACGATGGGGGGAGGGAAAAAAAGTTATTTTAAGCTATGGCTATGAACAGTTTTGAAAGTGAATGCATTAAATGCTACCTGTAATAATGAAGAACTACATTTTGTTCATTGAGGTTCATTCTAATTTTGTCCTTCCTTAAAGCACAAAGAGCTAAGAAATTATAGGAATTTCCATCACATCTTCTGTTTACTTCAGAGTGTATGTTTAAATTGGAACTACGCTTGTGAAAGTAACAACGCCTATTGCAAACTGATGTATTTTGCATGTGAAATCTTTCTGCACAGAACAATGCAAAATTAGATCATATTAAAATTGCCTGTTTTCAGTGTTTATACCCTTACTGAAATCTTAATGTAACAGTGAAAATAAGTTGTCTAAACTCGCGTGTTTATTTTCTTCGTGAATTATTTTGCCATCTTACTCCTTTGAATTAAGAAGCTCCCACTACGGGTTAAATAAAGGAACTTTTAAAGAGCTAACTCAATCATGATAAGACAAACCCCTTGACGTACAAATACCACATAGTTGCTTGTGCTGAGTTACTGATGCAGTTCACGGGAGAGTATATGAAGTAACTGAAAGTTTGCAGTAGAACTCATTTTTTATGAAGATGCAAATATTGCCTTTATATGTATTGGAGATAGTAGTGAAAGCCTTACAAAACATTGGAGTGAATCAGTATTGTGGGCAATATGAAGTTAGAGAAGAATATGCAGATCTCTCCCTGTCTTTTCTTGTTTCTATGCCCTCTAGCTTGTAGGCCAACATGACACAGTTTGCTTATAATAAAATGTATTTGTTATACATTGTAATAATAGTCAAAAATGAAAAACTGGTTATAAATGAAAAATTCATTATTCTATACTGGATTATATTCTTGGTTTTTAATGTGATATATAGTCCTACATATACATATATCTATACAGGAGTGTCTTCTAGAAACATTTTAACCAGTTAAGATAATAAAGAAATACAGAACAAAAGTAGAACCTACTTTATTCCATTTTTCAGGAAATATGGGAAAAGTAGTTGCTGAAATAATTTATTTAAAGAAAAAGGAAAATTATTTCAGATAAGTCTTTTATGTGTTAAAAAATAAAGAGCAGTGAAAGCAATTCTAAGATTACAATAAATTAACGACAATGCCAAAGAACATAGAGAATGTACACTTAAAAATAAAATGAGGTCCTGGAGTTTACGGGTTTTCATTTTAATAATTATAGAACACGTTTGGAAAATGTGGTCTGATCCTCATCCAAATTTTTTGTGTGTCTCCCTCTTGTTTCTGAGAGCATGAGGATCTAAGGAATGTACTTGCACTATGTTAAAATGAATAATAATTGTGTGGCTCGGAAAAGATCCAAATGTAAACCTGATTATCATAATTTATCATTTTATTTCCCATTGGTTAACAGATTCTTCCGGCAGAATTCATATATTTGAAATACCAGTTGGGGGTCTACCTTGACATTTTCGACACCCAAGAGGCATAAATACATTTTTATATTTATTCTGAATCAATATTATATAATCTTTATGAAAATTTTGGTGGTAACAAATTTGTATTTTGAAGTGTTTCCTGTTTGTATTGCCGTGAAGGTTTGACAGTGCAATGCTAAAGACTTGGCTCACAAACATGCCTTGGCCCATACACCAGCAGAAAGATGCGGGCAGCCCTGACCACCTCTGCCACTGCTCTGGGATGGCTGAATACGATAACCATGGTCCCAAAACAAAATAAATCACTGCAGGGTTGTGCCTAGTTTAAGGCATTCTTTCTGAGCAGCAGAGGTTTAATCCAAAATTTAAGAGTGTTTCCTAATCCTCATTCCTCAGTGTTGAAACACCTCTTTTCCAGAGTTTACTTCTCACTGACGACAGGTAGGCACCCTGTGCTTCTACCCACTGTGCTGGTAGCCCAACCCTCATGCTTCTGTTTTCAAAAGAAAGGATACAGGCAGTTTGTCATCCATCCCTATTCAACAAACTGTTAAAAGCAGATACAGCTCTATCTCAGAGTTACCTTAAACAAAGCCAGTTTACCAGAGTTAATTTAGAAATCAAAGCAGAATGACAGCTTTTTCTATTTTCTATGATATAGCATTTCTCACTTTTTTTCTTCCCCCTTAAAAGCAAGAGATTTGTTCTTGTCTCGCCTGCAGTCTTTGCAGAAATACTTGCTACCTTCAAAACTTTTGCTTCCTAGAAGATTTATGGTTTCACCTATTTCTGAATAGCATGTGCTAGACCTGCGAGGTTCTTCAATGTCTGGCTGCTGTGTGAGGGATGCAAGGCTGAAATGCAGATCCTCAGTGACCCTGTTCAGCTGTCATCTCATGCTGAGGCTTTACTCATGTACACAGGACTCACTCCCATAGCACCCAAACCTTCTGCTTGTCGAGATCTCACCGGGCTTGAGAGATCTGTAAGATCTCTCATGCCCATGCCCATGCCATCCCGAGTCATTAAGGCACCGAAGCACTCGGTTCTCAGCCTTTCAGTGATGGGCACACTTGAGCTTGTGTCCCCATGGAGGCTTACTCCCTTTCAGTGCACTGATAGGGTCCAGCCTTGCACAAAACATAAATCAAGTAAAAGGTTTAATTTTTTTGTGTGTGCTTTTGAGGGTTTTTTTTGTGTTTAATGATCGGTTATTACAGGTTTGCTTTGTGTGCAGAAGTTTTGGGTTTAAAGGTAGCCTCTTGATTTGAGACTGCTCTCAGGCTGCACTGGGGCTACATTTTAAGGCATGCTTCTTATACTCTCCTCCTGAAAATATTCTGTTGAGAGCAATAGTGATTTAGTTTAGGTCTTTATTAGGACACAAGCTGTTAGGAGTCAAGGGAATTCCCCTGACACTGGACCCATTCATGTTACCTCTGAGAACTCGCATCGTCTTTCATGCTGCTTTATTTCATCTTTATTGAAAATGGCAGTTTTGTTGTTTTTATTTAATTCTCTCCTGTATTCACAGAGAAGAGCTTGTTCATGTGGAAAGTTCTTTCTTTCTTTTTTTTTTCCTGGCAAGACCGATTTGTTTTTTAATGAAAAAAAGTTTATACAATCTAACAGATGACTATCAGGACTTTGCTTTTTATATCTCTCGGAGTTTTGACCTACAACAGCTAAGTGCTTAATTGTTCCATTTTGAACTCAGGCCCCAGATATGTCTCATACAAGGAAAGGATCTTGATTAGATTAGATTTATCTCGTGTGGGACAGATGAGGCTAGATGCGGGAAAAACATTTTCCTCTTCCTCTTGTCACTAGTACTGCAGAGTAGGTTTTTTTCTTCTTTGCTCTGTAACACGAATCGGGCAAAGAAAGCTGTTTTGTTTTAATTTTCTTTTAGGGAAAAATGCTTCTTCAAATAAATCTTTGTAAGTTATCTCTTAATGTAGAAGACATGCACACTCAAATAATTAATCCAGGAAAAGATGTATGCGATTTATGAAAAAGATTTTACATTCTTCTGTAATTGTAGAACAAAAGTATGAAATAGATTGGATATAAGCAGCCACAGTCATGGAAAATATTGTATTAAGATCTTAGCAGCAAGGTAACTTGAAGGTAATAATACATCCAATGACGATGGAGCAAATAAGTAACAGGCAAAAGCAACTCTCATAAAACTGTTGAGTCATTTTCACTCCCAAAATATCATTGGAGTGAAATTAAAAATTAACATGATGGAAAAATCGATTGGGGGGGGGGGTAAGGAAGAGGGGAAATTATACATATATATACACATATATATTATATATGTATATGTAATACTTACATGTACACACATATATTGTTATAAATATATAATATAGTCTAGTAGATATTATATATATTATATAATGTATATGTATATAAAAGATCTCTGGCTGTTTTACCACATTGTAATTCACACAATTTAATGAGTTTCTTAGGACAGTCTGTGCCTTTGTGTTTTAATTTTTCATAGCACGGTTAAATTATCTTTTTCTCCCTTTTCTGCATTCTTTTCTTTTAAGATTTGTTATAGTATTTCTCAACCTGCCATGTTACTCAAATTACTAATAAAATAAACTATGAAAAATATCATCATAATATTTGAATAGAGTAAGTTTTGTGCAAGAGAAGACTTTGGTTAAGTGGATTTTTGTACAGCTAATGTAGATTTTTCACTGTATTCCCTATTCAAATAACATTTGAAAAAACATTTCTTAAGCCATAATCACAGCTATTCCCATGGATACCTCATTTTTTACTCTGTAAACAAACTGAAAACATTCAAAATGGAAATTGTGTTTTTATTTACAGTTTGGTTACTCTTTTCTTCTTCTTGAGTAATTAAAGTTGGAAATAATACTATCCAAAGAGAAGCACCCCTTTACAGTAGGAATTTTCACATATATTTTCAGGTAACTTGTGTAAGCATATCACACAGCAAGATAAGTAAAATCAGATGAGGAAACAAACTGTGTGGGATCTAGAGCAAGAAGACTTAAAAGGAGAGGAGGTCCTGGGGTTAAAGCTCATCTTTCGTAGCTCTCACATGCACATAAACTATTCTGATGTTAAATAGCAGTGTTTGTTTGGGTTTTTTTAATCTCTAACGAGTTATACACACAAAGACATGTTATTCCCAGAGAAGCTCATGTGGGTTTATAACAATCAGACTATGCTAACTTGTAAGTTAGACAGCAATGAATTAATTTAACTTTGAAATAAAATCCTGCTCAAAGAATAAATTTGGTATGAGATTTTAAAAATGTTTGTATTTTTAATATATTTGGAAGATAAGATGATGGAGGGAATATAATTTTGACAAGCCTGATCACAAATTCTGTAGACCTAGGCTTCAGTGGGTGGGATCTTTGATGACAGCAACATATATAAAGGACAGTATTTGTAAAACCTTTAATAGTATTATACTAGTTTTATACTATTATACTAGTTTTCTGTGTATGTAGAAGTACATCTCAGAAATTAATCCTTCTAATAGACTGACCTGAGGAATACTTTCCAAATAGATGTGAAAGATGACTCCTGAAAATATGTTGATTGATAATTTGTTACAGTTAGCCTGTTAATGCTGACTAGTGAACTAAATGAAGCCCAGATTATCTTTTTATGCTGAGCAAAACTGAATTCCATGTACATAGTGTGTATGCAATTTGCATTGGAGACTTTCATACTTAAACAAAAGTGAAGTTGTTATGACTTCTGCCTTCAATGAATTTTAGGAGTCAGAATTTTTCTATTCACAGTGGACTTAGAAATCTCTGCTTTCTATATGATGACCATGGGTCAAAGGTTAGCTTGTGACACTTCTAAGCCTTCAAATATTTTAGCTACATCTATGTTTTGTGGTTTTTTTCTTTCATTTCCCCATATTCCATAATTCTTTTATGTTCAGTTTAGAAAAGGTCATGTATTCTTACCTGCTTACAGACAAGAGCTCTACTTGTAGTATCTTACTGCCTGCTAGTATTGCTTGAAACAACCTGAGAAACGGTAGTTATGTCATTTATCCTTTCCATTTCAGGGCAAGCAACACAATCAAGAAGCTTGCCATGGGAGTACTGCTCTTCATTTTTAATGTCAATCAACACAATATTTAAAAAAAAAAAAAAGAAAAAGAAAAAGAAAAGGTATTGTGATTGTATAAGTGAGTCTTGTGTCTTCGGATCTGCTCCTACCTCCAGGAGGAATTTACCCCAGGATTTCACATCAGCTGACAAGTATATTCCCATATTTGAGTAGACTGAGAACCTGTATTACCCTAGGACAATTCTCTTGTGCCACAGGAGCAGAGTGACTTGTACTGGATGTTAGGCAGTTTTAGGTGTTCTGCCCCTACAGGCTAGAGAAAACAAAAAAAGAGGAACCCCTGCATGTTGCTGATATATTTTTTTTTAATGGGAAACTGGTATGGGAGGTAAATCATAGATCTGATCTGTGTTGAACCTGTGAATCAATGTGCTGGTGAGATGTGTCTAAGCAATGAAATTTTCTAGTCTAACTGTATTAGACAGGTATCATCTGAGAAGTGATCAAAGCCTGCAGTCCACCTTAATGAGGCAAAATTTGGTGGCTAAACATTATTTCCTGTGACTCTTGAGATTTACTGCCAAGAGCTGTCTAGACTTCTCTTTAAGAAAAGTCCACACAAAGAAAGGATATTAACCTACATGCGCAGCTGCCATGCTTGTAACCTGTCCAATAATGTCATGAGATATCGAAGAGTTGGACATGCTCAGGCACATGAGTCCCGTCATGCCTCCAGGGGCATGCTCAAGTCTGAGTTTGCATATGGATTTTACTGTCTTTATGGTCCTCTCTGATTTGTGAGAATGGGACTGCACTTTCAACCAAAGCATATTAAAATGGCAATAGGAACCTTTCAAAATTATTTCCTTTGCCAACTATGTTGCTTCTCTACTGCTGAGTCCAGTTTTAGACCAATGTTTTTCATTTCTTCACCGGCCATATCAGGTCTGCACATTTTCTTTCTTGATGACAGTTGTGTAGGTGTTTATCTCAGAGAACATGAGCTATGCATGTACTTTAAAGGCAGACTGAAAAATACTGTGTTTGAAACCCAAGCCACTGACGTTCTTACTGCTCGACTGTTGTCGTACAACAAGTGGTAGATGATACACTAAGGAAAATCAATGAATAAAAGTAAGTCATCCCAACTGTAACCAATATTCCCATTGTACAAGACAAGGTTGTATATAGATTGTTTAAAAATTACTCCCATGCTTCACCAAATTTATGCTTAAAATGAGAGTTAGTTATCTCAAGGGACATAGGAAAATTATTTATGATATTCCTAAGAGTCATATTTGGAGTGATTTGACAGTAGAATGGGTAATAAATATTCTTAAGTAAAGCATTGTTGAAAAAGCTAATTTATAGAGCTTTATTGTGTTTTGTTCAAATGAACTTTTGATGGTTCAATTAATTTTGAGGGATGTCAACACAGGAGTCTTGCTGGGAGAGGCAAAAGCTGCCAGGATTTTTGGTGGATGCACACCATGTTCAGAAAAGCTGCATTGCTGGAAGCAGTGTGGCCACCAATCTTGTAATGACCTGGTAATTGACCTTGTGAATAACCTTGTAAATGACCTTGTAGATGTGATCTTCTTAGGAGATTTGCAAATTCTCTTAGCAGTGAAGTAGCCAAGAACATACAATGATGATGGTCAGGGCCAAAATCTTCCAATTTACTGGAAAGTATTTTCAAAAAGTAAACAAATTCAGTCAAAGCAGTATCTTGATTTCATGGAGTTTATATCTTTATTAGAAATACCATGTGTGAATATCTTTACCTTCACGGAAAGATAGCATTTAGTCATAAATCTGAATGCTAAAAGTGCTTTAACTGAAGCATAGTTTGGAGGCACACATGCTAGGTTCTCAGTGCTATTCAAGTAAAACGCTTATGATTGCCATATTTCATATGATATCTTGGCCCATCTTCTCCTTGCAGGCGAAAATACTTGTTGTCTTTGTAACAGGTCCACTAGTTTGGGTTACATTCTTCTTCTAAAACCTCTAAAACCTGTTAGTCTTGAAGAAACCCAAAAGCAGAAAGTCGGAGTTTCGAAGTTGTACTAATTTGGGCCATTGGCAAGTTCTACTTAGTAATAAATTTTAAATATGCTATGAAAATATATATGCATTAAAATACACTGATGTATTATGATGCAAATCTGAAAAAAAAAAGAGTCAATTGTGTAACTGGTAAGAGTTAAGAAATATTTGGAAAAAAATTCCACTTCAGCAGCTGGGATTAAATGGATAATCAAGTTCCTATCTGTGAATATAAGGTAACAGACTGATGCATCACTTCTCTTTTTGTTCTGTTCTGTGTTTATGCTGTTTTGATTTTAGTAGTTGCATAAATTAAGGCTCAGTTTCTTCTGAGGTAAACCAATGATAACCTGCAACACTTTCTGAATACTGAGTCAGAGAGAAAGATAATGGCATTTACCAGTACTTAATTATCCCTCTCTTCCTCCTCTGAAAATCAGTGTTATTATGTTTATTTATACCTATTTAAATGTAAACCTTTGTGTAATAGAAGCCTGATACCTCTTTTGTGTGAAAATTAGTGTTTTATGTGCAAATAAGAAGGTACTAAGGTACTAAAATTGCCACAAAAAAAAATAATCAAATACTAATTTTTTTACATTAAAAATATATTTATTATTTGGCTTTACATCCTAACAGAATTAGAAGAATAATGCAGAAAAATTGCTGAATGAAACAAAAAATAGGTAAATAGGTAAAACATTAACATTATGGATGATTTATTAATTCCCACTGCAAAAAGCAAAAGAATATTTTTTGCAGTAGAGGATTTTGGATTAAAAAAATGAAGTGAAGAATACAGTAAAGCTTATTCCCATTACAGTCTTGAAAACTGAAAAATATTGGAGGCTATTACCTGTGTATAACTAAGTCCCAGAAAGGCCTTCCATCTTGGGTGAGGCCATGGAAAAATAAGAATAGCGAATCTCTGGTTTTGCTTTCTGATTTCTAATTTACTGTACAATCTTAGCTCATGGACTTTCAGCACTGAGATCAGTTTTAATTAGTGAACTATAAGCAGTAGCAAAACAACTGAAAGAAAGAAAGGAGCCATGATACAGTGCCAAAAATTAACCTTCAGTTTAATGCAGCATCTGGAATATACTAACTTTACTAAGTTTTACTTTTTAGTGTAGAGTTCACCTAAGCACTGTTAAGTGTGTATAACTTTAATTTTTCTGTTAATAATTTTTAAACGAGACTGGTGTTAGCTTTTAATGCTACAAGCTTTTTAATTGCTGCACTTAGGCAAGACCTGCTATAGGTTATGGAGAAATCAACTTTGATCTTCTTTTATTTGCAGGAGATGGGATTAATTCTTGTTCTGACATCCTGAAACTGTAATCTTTGTTGGAAGATCTCTGAATTGGACATTCATAAAATGTCATAGAAGTAATAACTAAGACTTTGGGGATTTTGTGTGTGTGTATGCAACTTTTTTTGGTTTTCTTTAGAGTTTTTCCTTTTTTTAATAGTAAAGTAGCTGCTCTTACAAAGTGTGCGTAGCTTACCTGTCTTTGTGTTGCATCCTTTAAAGGTGTGTAGGTGATGATTGAATGTTCCCTGTCCTGCTCCTGTAGTTCCAACTCCTAAAGTATTTTCAGGAAATACTTTTAGCAGACAAATTGGCACTGCTTTTTTTGGCATGGCCTGCCGGTTTTTTTTTTTTTTCTCTTTTTTTCTTTAGGCTATGTATTTATACTGGTTTGGGGGACAAAATTACTCAGTGCTTACCATCAAAATGCCTCGTTTTATGCCACTGTTTGATAACTGATAGGAGACCCTGAGAGCAGGGTATAGCCATACGTAGTGCATACAGATGACATTTTAAGAGAGAACCTGGCTTATACTGCACTTTTACAGGAAACACTCATTGCATGACAGGATTTGTTTTGATTCAGCTCCCAACAGATGTGAAATTCCAAGTTTTGCAGATGAGGGTCTTTTCTTTTTTGGTAAATATTTATCTTCTGAGTCACTATGGACCATGTATATCTACCCTCTTTGAGTAGAAATTCAGAAATGATAGAGCATTAGTTTCATTCTTCAAAAGGTTTTGCTAAATGAATTTGAAAAATTAGCTGTTCTCATCCTATTTCTGCTTTTGGCTAGAGCAACATTTTCTTATAACTAACTATAATTTCATTACATTTTTTGTAAGTGGATCCAAATCTTACTTGAGCAAATACACCACCCTGTTTTAAGATCTTGCTTTTTCTACGTATTCTGCATGTGGTATCCTTCATTTAATTCTGCATCTGTCTTAAATGTTCTGGTCTGATTTTTCTTTCAGAAGTACTTTTCAAAGTTTTTGCACTCTTATTTGTTATAATGTATTTGGTTGTTGGGCACAGAAGAAATAAATTATATCACACATCAAAAGTTATCCAGCTGGATTTTTACTCTGTTCTCTGTATTCTGTGCAGTTCTAAAATTTTTGCATCAGGTTTAAAGCCTGTTGATTATTATTGACTCAAACTAATAATTTCCACTTAAAATAGACAGTGAATTTAGTAGACTTTTAAGATAAAGTGAACTTCCTGCACAGGCCATTAAACCAACCGGTGTACTTGATATTGATGTTAAATAGAATCAGAACACAGTATTTACATTTATTATAAAGCCTTTCCTAATGCTCTGCTAACAGAATCTGTGCAGTGACTGAAATATTGATCAGAAGTCTTGAGTGAAAAGCAACCCTGAAATTAATACCAGTAGTGGTAACTATGCATTTTGTCTGCTTAGTTTTTGTGGTATGTACATGTGTCGAGTCTGTCTTACTGACCTAAAAAGCGCAGATAGGGTTCAGGCAACTTTCCCAATGCCATCCACCGTATACCTCGTCTTGCCTGATTTTTCCTGGCATTGTTCTGTGGTGCTTTTAACAATGACAAGTATTCTATGCAAGGTAATTATTTTTCTTAAGGAAACAAAATATATTTCTGTAAAATCTTAATTAATAATAAGAGGCTTGCAGGCATAATTTTCTGATATTAGAAGATAACGTTCAAAATAAAGGAATGTTGAAATGAGTTGATGAATTCGGTGTTCCACATTCATCTGGAGTGAGGCATACAAGCACAAATTCTCAGTCAAGTACCAAATGATGTTAAATATTGCTCAGACACTAGTTTGGGACACTAACTTTGAGGTCATATTCCAAGGATTGTGTCTGTCTACAAGGTATAAAGAGGACCAAAATCTCTGATTTACCCCAATCTCAGCTAGGTACAGATCCAGGTTCTTTCAATGACGGGTTCTGCTCTAGTGCTGTGGCCAACTTCTGGACATCGTCACTCACGCTATTCTCTAACCTATCGTGGCCTTTTTCCTTTTCACCAACAATTTTCAGCCCTGTAAGATTTAAAACATTAGGACCTGCAAACAGAGGGAACAGAAGGGTTAGGAAGAAAATGTCTACCTTTCTTGCCAGCATTGTTCTATTTGTCCTGCAAGAAACTACTAGTTGAATCATGAGGAGCTGGTTGGTTAGCACGTTCACTTACCACAAAGCAGACGAATGTTTGTTTCCAAGGAATGCTTTGGTGTTTCATATTAAGCAATTATTGGAGCAGGGATTAGAAATCACATTTCTATTCACATCAGAAATCACGTCCTCTCAATGAGGAATCCATTAATGCAGCGCATTAGTACCAAATTGTGTTAACACTGTTAGGATAAAACAGTTTCTAAGAAATTTCAAGGGTAAATGATATTACAAATACTACTCGAATTCTCTAAACTTTATATTCTAAAGGACTTAGGAATTTATCTGATTCTTAGAATGGTCATTGGGAGTGTGTATTTTAGTGAATGACAAATTAGGCCTGCAATAAACACAAAAATAGTAGTCTGCAAATAGTTCTAATGAGAGCTACCTCTTGCAGGACACAAATTATGAAGGTATGTAAGAATCATCATTAACTAAGCATGTAAACAGTTATATTAACTTCAGGAAGTTTACAGATATGCTCAATACAGGGAACATACTGAGCTTGGTACATCCAAGAAACATGATACAAAATTGCAAACAGGCGGAAAATTATATTTGCAGGCTCTTGTTTCTAAGATTCTAATTTGCTTTCTTTGTTTTTTTGACATTTTAAAGTGAATTTCCGAAACATTTAATTGAACTGCAGAAGGAAGTTTCAAATGACATTCACTTCAGTTTGGTAATTTGCATTCAATTATTTTTTTTTGTCAAAAGCTTTTTGATTGTCTCAAAATAATGTCTTGTACTCTGCAAGCATAATCTACAGCTTGTGAACAAGAAGAATGTAAATTCCAATTACATCACTACATCAGTGCTACCTTTTATTTTTTCTGAACACAGTTGATCGTCTCTATGGTTTTAATGATTAAAATAACTGAGAAACAGATGTCCACGTATACTTTCACATATTTGATTATGTCTTTTTGCATGTCTTAGGTATATCTATTTTATGGTAAGTACTGTAATTTAAAGTAAAAAATTTGATTAGAACTCTTTATTCAGTATGATTTCTCAAATGAACAGGGTTTTTTCAAGAATACTTAAATAGCCATGTTTGAAATCATTGAGGATATGTGGATTACACATAGTTATAGAAAATATAGAACTTCTGAGACAGTAACTAGTGTAGTCCTTTTTCCTAAGGCAGAACCAATAATATTTAACCTGTAGACAGCAGTTTTTCTAATCCGTCCTTAAAAATGCACGCTAATTGGGTTATACAGCCTCCCTTGCTTATCTACTGTGGTGCTTAATTGCCTTTGCAGGCAAGTCAATCATAAGGAAAGCTGCCTGTTGCTCTTGCAGCAGTTTAACTTATTGCTCTACTTCAGAGTAGTTTGGAGTGGACGTAGAGAGCAGTTGAGTCTCCTCCACTTGCTTGGTGTCTGAAGGACAGGAGGAAGGTGCCTCCAGATAGGAAGTGGATGGGTGTTATGGTCACACCTGTGGGAGGATGGAGGTGAGGAGCTGAGCCCTGGGCTCCCTGGGTGTGCCACAGGGCTGAACACTGACCCCGGTGTGGTTTGACATGGCAGCAGGTAACATCCCTGCAGGTGGGTCTGAGCTTCTCTAGGGATGTAGCCACAACTATGGTGCAAGTCACCCAGTGCAAGTGGCTGGCACTGTGGCTGCATAATGATACTTCAGATTACTTCCGTGTTGGGAAAAGGAGTAATCACATTAAATACGAGATATTTAATCAGAATTGTATTTGATGATCTTGTTAAAAAAAATAATCCTATTCTGTTAATCACTAATAGTTTTTAAAATCTGAGAATATATATTTTTCTGAACAGTATTTTAATCTAATTTAAAACGCTAGAACTGCTTACTGCATGAACTCCATTCTCTTGGACATATAAAAGATATATGATGTTTATCAGAAGAGCTACACTCTGGCAATCATTTTTAGTTAGCAAAATGACACAAAAGGAATCATAGATACGAGTGCAGATGAGAGGAAGAGAAAAATTCTAAATCATTTTTTCACACTCAAATGCTGGCTTACTGAACATTTTTATGAACAGAATAAAATAGGTGAGATGGAAGTATGAAGGAAAAGATATGAGGAAAATTCTTTTGAGGATCTTGACTAATTATTACCAAAACCATATCACGTAAAAATCATTAAAAAAAATGAACCCACTTTACTTCTTATTGGTTCATTTTGCAAGGAAGGACATTAATTATTATTCTTGACATTGCTAAAATCTTCTCTCTCGCACTCACTGGTCTTTATTAAGCTTTTTTGGCAAAACAAGACATTTCCTTTAAAATAATAAACGTTTCAGAATGAAGAAATATTAAAGTTCTTTTTTTGTTTGTTTGTTTTTCAGGAGAAGAAAATTTAATTAAGCTATTTTATTTTTTTTCAAAAAAGCACTTAAGGATTGTTGAAGACCAAAGGCAACATAATTATAGGAAACAAAGAACTTGTAAGCTTAAAGATTCTTCTTTGTTGTTTATTTTTTCTTTTTTTTTTTTTATTTAGGTGCTAATGCAACAGATTATACAGAGAAATAGAGGGATGACGTCACCTAGCCAAGGCTGAGTCAACAGTAGATTGCAAAACCCTGTTTCTGTGCTAACTAATACTTTATCTTTTTTCCTTCAAAAATATTTCATCTTTTAATGACCATTACCTAAGCATTACAATTTGAGCCTCTTCTTACAAAACCTTAATTAAATTGAATTAATATTTAACTATATATTGAACAAGTTAATATTTTTTTATTAACCTGTAGTTAGTTGTTATACTGGTTTATAATTTGGTCATTGGGTCTGGCTGTAAAGGAAACTGAGGCGCTGATTCACTCACTAGAAATAAAAAACAGCACAGCAATTTTTTAGTATGATATTGGTAGTAAGTAGTAATACTATTACTTTAATTATAATAGTAATTTTATTTCAGAAAGTTCTCTAGAAGCTGTTTTAGCATGGTGCCATTACTGTCAATGTGAGTCGATAGATATTTTTAGAGAATGGAGAATAGAGTCATTGCAGAAATTGAAGACTATCTAATGGTTTTTCCTTTAAAGAGCAAATCTCTTTGTATGGGACAACTGAAATGAAAGTACGGCTTTCATGTGGAAATTAATCCAAATAATTTAGATGGTATGACTTACATTTTGAAAATACATACAGACATGCCACAGCTACATTGCTTATGCACAAGCAGGTTACGTAGACAAGTGTATGTATAGTGAATATATTTGTTAGGTGTAATAACATGGCAACCGGCAAACTAAAAATGCCTAAATGAAATACAAGTGTCATTATTTGCAGAAGTTAATTAAAATCTTGGCAAGATTTTTTTCTTTGATGTTCTATACCTAATTGTTTTTAAAAATAGATACTTTTGATAAACTTCCTAGAATTGTGTCTGGCACCTTTAAAGATGCAGTTAGCTTAGTCGGTACCTTGTTCTCTGTTCTAAAAGTTAACATTGCCTTTGTTGTTTAAACACAAAGCAGGTCCCTATTGTCACTTCCAATTTCAATTTTAGCTAGTCTGAGAATTAAAATGTTTTGAATTCTAGGACAAGTAGGACATTCATGTCTGACTCCATTGAAGGCTACCATCTTTACCATATATTTTATCCATCTAAAAACACCTCTGTTCATGTATCATTATTAGGTTGCAAAGGAATGCTCTTAAAATTTAGGAAATACCAGAAATGAATTTGCCTCTGCAATATTATGCCAGCCCCCTTGTGTACTTTTCAGGTTTTAGTTATATTTTTAACCTTTAATCCAAAGATGTTCTTACAATTAACTTTACAAACATTTCTTTACACTTTCCATAATCATTCACTCGGGCATAAAATGATGGAGCTGAAACAGGATGTGTAATAGAAGGTGTACTTGACTGAGTCAGAATTTGTCTGGGACGTTTAAGTTAACTCACACAATTATTTCATACTGCAACATATACGTTAACTATTCCTCTAGAACATTATTCTATTTCTAAAGACCTTGAGGCAAAACAAGGACTAATTCAAGAAAGAAAACCTATATAATTCTCTTGAGTAAAAGCTTTTCTCCTAGTGAAGGCTATATATAAATACACGTCTGTATATTTATGTGTGTGTATGTGTGTGTTTGGGAACTGCAAAAGTAGATATAGCAACTTTTTTTAAGAACAAAGAGGGGAGTAGTTTATATGATCATGGCACACTCACACTAAGACCGAACTTAAACATCAGCACTGGTTTTATTGGAAGTTGTAAGAGATGCCCAACAGATCACGGCTGACCAATTGAAAGGAAAAAAATAGATTTATTTTTCACTATCATGTATCTTGAAACACTTCCTGAGTTCACAAAGTTTCAGTTAACTCAGGCAGAAGAGACTAACGTGTTTGAATATGATAAATTTGGCAAACACAAGGAGTAATGACCAAGGCTTACAGAAGAAAAAAATTATGACTTGAATCTGACCAAGTACAGACATTTTCAAAGGAGAACCGTCTATTTGTGAATTAAGAGGGCATACACTAGCCGAAGTCTGAAGCGACTGTGTAGGTGCTGGACTGTGCCCAGATCTATTTGGTTTACATGGCAAGGTTTTGGTAGCCGGAGGCGCTACAAGTGTGTCTTCTGTGAGTAGACACAAGAGCTGCCCTTTGTCAGATGGAGCCCATGCCAGCTGGCTCCAAGACAGACCCATCACTGGCCAAAGCTGAGCCCATCAGTGATGGTGGTAGCGCCTCCATGATAATATATTTAAGAAAGAGTGAAAAATGCTGCACAACAGTGGCCAGGAGAGAGGAGTGAGAATATGTGAGAAACAACTCTTTAGACACCAAGGTCAGTGAAGCAGCAGGGTAAGGTGTCCAGGCACTGGAGAAGCTATTCCCCTGCAGCCCATGGAGGTCCACGGTGGAATAGATATCAACCCACCGCACCTTTATATACACAGTCCTCTGAGAGGCTTCCTTTCTCCTAGTTTTGTTATTCTTGACACCTGGCACTGTAAAAAAGTTTAGAGAGGGATGCATTACTGGAAGATTTGGAATTAATCCCTAAAATAATAAAAAATTAGAAGTTTTCAAACCATGAAAAGCATAATGAATGAATGAATACAGAAGAGACAGCAGCCTGATCTATTGATATAATCAACTATTAAAACAAAAGAAGCTGGAGGATGCACATTCCTCCTAAAGGAGCATGTGAAATATATACATTGGTGAATAACAAATTTAAATGATATATTGTAATGCAAAGGAAAAGAGCTGCTGTTACTGGACTGGCCATGCACCAAGGTTTGTGCTATTGTCAGGAGGATATCCTCATTGAGGCTTCAGAGGTCTAGAACAATTAAGCATTTAAAAAACATCTCCCAGAGAACAGAGAAATCCTTTAATAGAGAACAAAAGGGAGCTGGAAGAAACTAACACAGGACATGTATACGTAGATCACAGCATAGCTGAGATCACCACCAAGGTGTCTATTCTAACTGTTGAGGAGAGTGTCCATGGGAATCACAGATTATACTTTGAAATTTTTACTCAGTTTTGTTGCTTAATCCATCATTTTGTGGATGCTGTTGAGCAGAGTTTCTCTATGGATGTGCAATGCAGCTAAAGACTCAGAAAATGAAAACTTACAGAAGTTCAAATTCTCAGTCAGACTGAAGTACAAAATTTAATTCTCCACAAGTACTTCCTGGGAGGGATCACAGAATCACCATATGGTAGGGGTTGGAAGCAACCTCTGGAGATCAGCTAGTCCAACCCCCCTGCTAAATCAGGTTCACCTAGAGCAGGTTGCACAGGATTGCATCCAAGTGGGTTTTGAATATCTCTAGAGAAGGAGAATCCACAACCTCTCTGGGCAGCCTGTTCCATATAGGGTACAGGATACAGTTCTATTGTAAAGAAGTAAGATCAAATTTAGAGATTTAGGTATTTTGAGGCACTAATGAAAATTGAAAGTGTCATTCATCCCAAGATATTTATTATTGTAATTTGAAACCAGCACTGAAAATGGCTGTATCTATGTTGGACAATCTGGTCTGTGAGAAAACAGAGAATGGGCCTGATTCATCGGCTTTACTTCTTACTTGTTAGGATATGTCTATTTGATTTGGTTCTATTACTCCCATACTGTTTCAGTGCCTCCGAATACATCAAGATCTGTATAATCAGTTTGAACAGATAACTTGATGCATGTAAGAACGTTTCATGTCTTTAACTAAGACTGGATGAAACTGGTTATAAACCACTTGCTGCTGTTCTTTAAAATGGCCTAGAAACCTCTTAATTTACTTTAGAAGAGTTTCTTTTTTTTGTCCATTATGAATGTAGGTTGTAGGCACAATCTTTAGAAAATTTACAAAAAATGTAATTAAGCAAAATACAAAGTTAATTTTTACAGCAGCATGTTTTAACCCAAAACAATCAAAGAATATACCCAGTATCAGATGAAATAAGACATTAACTGCCCAATCTGCTGCTCAATTTAAGATACTCTGGAGAATGACTGAAACTACCAGAACAAGTTGAATATAATTACATGCTTCCACCACATAACACCAAATAATCACAGAATAACAGAATGGTTGAGGTTGGAAAGGACCTTTTGAGATCATCTAGTACACCCACACTTGTTCAAAGAACGGTCAGCTAAAGTAAGTTGCTCAGGTCTGTGTCCAGTTGGGTTTTTAACATCTCCAAGGATGGAGACTCCACAACTTGCATGGGTAACTGGGCCAGTGTTTGATCACCCTTTCTGTGGAAAAAAATCTTCTGTTGAAGTGGAAATTTCAGTATCTCACTCTGTGCTCTTTAAATGAGCACTATGGCTAAAAGTATGACTTCTTCATCCCCTCCCCATCACCAGATATATTTGTACACCTTGGGCACACACTGACCCTTCTCTTCACCAGGCTGAACAGTTGCAGCTCTCTCTTTGTATGTCAGGTGCTCCAATCCCTTAATTACTTTCATGGCCGTGCACATGACTCACTCCAAGAAGTCCATGTCTCTTGTACTGGGGAACCCAGAACTGGACACAACACTCCAGGTATGGCCTCACCAATGCTGTGTAGAGGGAGATCACCTCCCTTGACCTGCTGGCAATGCTTTGCCTAATGCAGCCCAGGAGGCTTTTGACATCATTTCCTGCAAGGGTGCATTGCTGTATCGTGTTAAATTTCTTGTCCATCAGGACCCCCCATCTTTCTCTGCAAAGCTACTTTCTAGCTAGTTGGCTCCCGGCTTGTACTAGTGTCTGAGATTATTGCTCCCCAGATGCAGGATTTGGCATTTTCTTGTGTTGAACTTCATGAGGTTCCTGTTGGCTCATTTCTCCAGCCTTTCCAGGTGCCTCTGGATAGCAGCATATTTTGTATCAGCCACTGCTCCCAGTTTTGTATCATTAGCAAACTTGCTGAGGGTACACTCTGCCCCTTTGTCCAGGAGTGAACCACTAGTGACTAGCCTCCCACTGTGCTTCCTGATGCTGATCCCAAGGCTTTAAGCCCAGTAGTTCAGCTAGTTTTCAGTCCACCTCACTTCATCAGTTTGTCATTAATGATACTATAGGCAAGTATCAAAAGCCTTACTGAAGTCATGATAAACAACATCTACTGCTCTATCCACATCTACCAAGTAAATCATCTCATTCTACAAGGCTACCAGGTAGGTAAGGCATGATTCCCGCTTCATATATCTATACTGAATACTCCTCATCCTCTTCTTGTCCTTTATATGCCTGGACATGGTTTCCAGGAGGATTACCTCCATCATGCTCCTAGGCAGGGCTTGAAGTGAGGCTGACCAGCCTGCAGTTCCCTGAGTCTCCCTTCTTGCCCTTCCTGAAGTAACATTTGCTTTCTTCCAGTCTTCAGGAACCTCTCCCAGTTGCCATGACTTTTCAAAAATAATCAAGAGTGGCATCTACCTGTTCCCACATAACTCACAGGTACATCTCATCAGGCTCCATTGACTCAAGTATGTGCAGTTTTTTTAAGTGCTCCCTAAACTGTTGTTGCTCCACCAAGGGTAAGTCATCTTTGCTCCTGATTTTCTCACTTGTCTCAGGGAGCTAAGAGCTGGTCTAAGCAGTAAAGACTGCGCCAAGAAGACATAGCATACCTCACCCTTTTCTATGTCTTTTGTCACTGGGTCTCCCACCACTTTCAGCTGTGGGCCTGTTTTCCCTTGTCTCACTTTTGCTGCTTATCTATCTGTAGAAGCTTTTTGTATTGCCCTTCATGTGCCTTATCAGATTAGACTCCTGGTGGGCATTTCCCAACACTGTCCATGAACCATTGAATAGTGTCTTTATATTCCTTCTGTGTGACCTGACCTGGCTTCCACTTCTTCTACGGTTCCTTGTTAAGTTTGGATTTTTTCAGGAGCTCCTTGCTTATCTATGAAGGCCTCTTGCCACCCTTGCTTGATTTCGTACTCATCAGGATGGACCATTCTTGCGCTTGTAGGAGGTGATCCTTGAAAATTATCTACTCTACTGGAACCCTCTTCTTTGCAAGACCTTATCCCTTAGGAGTCTTCCAAGCAGATCCCTGTGCAGGCCAGAAGAATGCAAAAGTTCTCTGGAGTGGTTTGCTTGACAGCCTCCAGATAGGAATCTCTAAATTATTTGAGAAAAACTGGCTTTTTTTGCACCCCAGTTAATACCATACAGCACTAAGCATTCTTTGATGGAGGTGGAGAGAGGTTGCAAGCTTGTGTAGTGTCTCTACATTCCATGTTCCTATTTCTATCCCAGTCACCCCGCAGTAATATATTCATCCCTAAAAATAGTAACGTTGAGGAAACTTTGTGTTTTATTTATACACCAAACTGTGAGTAAATAAAGCAAATATGTATAAACAGGTTTGCATTCAGCAGAAAAATTACTCATTTACATTAGATTATTTTCCTTCTATTGGATAAACAGCAGATAATGTGTATCAGTTCTGAGTTTTTTTCAGCCACATATATTCACAGGGGTCTATTTGTCAAGAGATGTGGGCATGATTTAGGCAGTAAATGGATTTAATGCATATGGATTTAGATATGTAACTGTTAGTCCTTATAAGCCAGTGACATAGGCTGGTGGAAAAAAATAATCAGCCTAATAAAATGCATACTGAAAAAGAGTGCAGTCAGACACTGATCCATATTTAGCATGGTTGCTATGGAATAGTACAGATTAACATGCTATTAAACAGTGCCATGTTATTCAATAGAACTTTTTTCTATTCCAGTCAAAAAAATAGAAATGGACAGATAAGACTTAAAAAAACCTTATGTACGTATTGCATTTCAGAAGAACGGTGCAGGTGATACATGTGGTAGTAGTCGATGGTTGCCAGACACTGATTAAGGGAGTTGTTACACATCCACCCTAGTTGGACACAAAATGGAAAGGAGTCACTGGTATGTTTTATATGTTCAATTGCTGAGGATAAGGAACATTTATTCTGGACTTTTTCCTGGGAAGAAACATCAGTTTAAGACACATAAGTCCCAGGACGTGGTACTGTTAGAACAAGTGACCTTGCAGTCTCTCAGCAGTACTCATAACCAAAGAAGTTTTTCAAGTCCAAATGGCAGAATAAAGTATCTCAAAGGTTAACTGAACAATTCCAGAAGTATTTAAAGCTCTGTATTACATAAGTACTCACTGTTGTTGGTGCTACACTAGCCAGACAAGCAAAGATGTACTATCAGAAACTATCTTTAAAGCAGTTTAGCTTTGGAGACTGGATGTCTGGGACAGGGTTGCAGAAATTGGGGTTTTGTTAAAAAGTTGCAATTATCAGAGAGTAAATGAAGCAGAACTTTGTCAAATTTAACTAAGACAGACAGCTCCTCCTTCCCATGTGATAGATCTCTGGGCTTGGTTGCAGGTATTTTACAGTGGGCCAGCCCGGCCATTCAAACAATTGCTGGCCCAAGCACTGTGAGACCTTCTCAGCAATGTCTTTTTGTGGATAAAAATGTGCTTCCATATTGTCTGTGTTAAAATTGAATTCCTGCTATGAAAAATTAATGATGTATGTTGTATTATTCATTACAAAAAAAGATTTGCCTGACAATTGTATCTTTCTAAGTAGGTGATCCATAATGTAAAGAAAATGTCATAAGAATATGGTCACTGCACAATCTCAGCATACGTTGTTTGCTTTCTTGGTCATATGTTGCTTTTTGGTCATATGTTGCCCTTTACTTGCAAAGTTCAAATAATTTACATGGTTATTTGGAGGAAAGAGGCCAGCTTTTATACTGTTAGTTCTTTATATGATATTCTTTTATCTTTTGGCTTAAATTATGAATATACATCATGCATAAACCAGAAACATTTAAAATCTTTGGATATCTTAGGCGCATCACTAGGGCTTACATATTAAAAATATCACATATCCCCCCTAAAACTGCTTACACGGCTACCTAAATTTGTCTCTCATTAATCTGTAGAAAATACGTTATAGCAAAAAGACTGTAATTATGTAATTTTGCAAAAGAGAGCAAAAAGGAATGCTTTTATAAATGTTCATTGCAAACTGGTTTTGGTATGAGGCTGCTTCTCTTATCTCTTCACTTACACAGAAGCAGGAAAAGACTTCTGGTGCACTCACATCAGGAAACAATGGATAAAGGAAGTGTTCATTAACAGGTTTATTTTAGGTCAAAAAAGTCAGTCATAACAGTAAGATATGCATGTATATAACACCCCAGAAAGTATTTCTAACGACATAATATTTTTCTTTCAGTGTATGCCCTCAGGGATCATCTGTCAGAGTGACTACTCACTCTGGCTTACTTTTTAGGCAGACCTATTTTCATTTCCCATAATGATATCCTCTGTCCACATGCGCTCCTCTCCTGCTGTGTTAGAGATCATATGGATAAACTGTAGACTGGGAATCTGAAGTGTCAAAAGGAATGAGTAGTTACTTTGAAATAATAGATACTAAAATTTAGTTAGCAAAATTTGTGAGAAACATTTTTAAGCAGTAAATAGAAAAACTATTCCAAAGATAGATATATTAATTCTGATAGTGGAATATTATTTCATTGCTTCCGTCTTAAACTTATACTTTTGGTATTCACTTTGAATTTTTTTGCATTTCTTTGAAATATTTGTAAATTTTGTTGAATAAACACTTGAGTGTAAGTGTAAATGTTATACTGACAACACAGTTTTCCGTCAAAAAGCTGAAACTGTGATTGTTTAGGTGTACCTAGACAACCTTTTGTCAAACTTGCATCTCACAGTGGTTTCAGAAGACTTTTGTAGTGTGGGATTTAGAAAACATTAAGAGTTATGAGCTTTTCCATACTAATTCTAGATTATGAAAGGAGTTCATTGCCCACATCTGCCCTAGGTTGTTTTGGAATTAAACTAATAAATCTGAAAGTTAGAACCATTCATTTCTGGCAGGAAAACAAGTCAGTGCTAAATAAGTGCTACTAGTTTTTATTTAGCTTGAAAGTTTACAGACTGCCTAGTCCTTCAGCTAGGAATTCTAGTACTTTTCAATAAATCAAGGGAACCTCGTGGCAGAAAAGGTAGATGATTTTATCTGCAACATTCCTGACAAAGTGAAAAAGGGAAGTCAATGCATTATAGAATTTAAATGTATATATTAAAAAAAATGAAATTTTTATATGTGTACATATTATGTATATAAGTGTATTTATAGTACCCCTACCAACACACATAAATATATATAGGCAACACCCATAATATATATTAACTATATAAGTATCAAAGTATACATACATGCATACATACATACATATAAAAAATTAATATATATAAAATGGATTCTTTTGAAATAAATCCAAAAGCATTTCTCCTTTTGGCTAAAAATGAAGATGTTATTTGAAAACAATTGTATGTGTGCAGAGCCACAGAAGCTCATTAAGTTCTAGTTCCCTTAGGACGTGTGGAGGGTAAGGGAAATGAAACCAACAGGGTGCTTCCCCAGTACAGCAGATCCACTAGCAAGGCCAGGTTATGGAGTTCCTTCCTCTCCCTATCTTAGGCAATTTATTTCTGCTCCTGCAGCATAGTTCAATTCTTCCACCTCCTAAGCCTCTAATCTACTTTGCGCTTAAGTGAGGAAAAGCCATGGTCTCAAGAAATGAGATAAATCTTTAATATCAATGTGCTACTTGTACCTGGGTGCCTTTTCATACGTGTTAGGGAGATTGACTGCCTCCAGAAATCCCAGGGTTTCATATCGCTGTTGATTCCTGACCACATAAGCAAGAATAAAGACTAATGAAAACACAGCTACTGCCTATGTTTCAGACTCCTGGAAAAGTCCACTGATACACACGATAATATCTCATGTAGTTTGCAGTTCAACACTTTGTATTTCAGTGTATCTCGCTGAGTGTAAATGATAGGAGGTGGGTACCTTGTGCAGCGTGTGGCAGTGTGGTTGGTTCTATACTGTCAGCACTACCTGACAGCATGCTCTGCTTGGTTTTTCTGCAAGTCTTTTATCTCCTGTCCGTACTCCATGTTGTTATCTTTGGAAAGGAGTAACTGAGGCATGTCTGACTGTGGCCAACATCCTGAATGCTTCTTTAGTCTAGGGAGCTAAGGCTCCCTAGAGTCTTAATAGAAAGGCAAGAGAACATATTTAGAGAAATACCAGATTAGCTAATAGACCTGACTGAATAGTAGAGAAAACACACTGGCAAGCTGTTTTAACTGCCAGGCTTTACAAACACAGTAAGTCATCTGTGGGCATTTAACTACATGCCTAGAAATCTTGCCTAGAAACTGGAAGAGTCACAGACTACATTTGCAGCAACAGCTATATGTGCCTGAGAGCTGCTTTAGTTCATAACAAATGATTATAGCAATTCTGTTCTGTTCTGGTGCCAAGAATCAAAAGAATGTAATGTTTACATGCCATGGTTACTTTAAGCTAGGACAAGCATATTCAACAATTTGCATAAAAAAAAAATAAAAAGAGCAGGAAAAGAGAAAGGAGAAAGGACAAAAGCCATAAAAAGTGTCTTCATTTCCCTCAGATTTGTTGCACCTTTACTTCTCAACCCAAGGGGGCAGGCTGTATTTTGAGATTCCCAGTTCCAAAGAAATGAGCATCTCACACGCATCTACACTTACCCTCAACTTACATTTCTCAGTTGTGTCGTTGTTTGGCTTATGATCATCTGTGTTTGACCCATACATTCAGTTCACTGTCCTTCTCTGCCACCTCAAATGATAAAACCCCCAACTTTTCTTCAGCTCCTAAATCAGTTTGCACTGCATACTGTCAAATGTCATTTTAGTATAGAATTTGCTAAGAATTGGTCAAGCCCATTGATATGATACCTCAAAATAGACTCACACACAGCCTGCATTTTCACTGAATATTAAGGCACACTTTCCCAAACAATATTTCCTCCCTGTCTTTAACACATTTCTTCAAGTAATAATATTCCTGAATATATTATTCTGTTATGAATGAGATTCTAATTAAAAATTAGAGCCTCTTCTGGTGGTGTTTCACATTTGGACTGCATAACATTTCAAATTCCATTTTTCCCATCATATTAAAACGTTGTCATTATGGACAGCTTCTAAATTTTTCAAAGTTGTTTTTAATTTTTCTACTCTCCTTAAAGTAGTATAATTTTCTCTAGTTTTATAAACATAGTGTCACAGAGAGAATGCTGTCTAAAAATATACTTATGAAAGCTTCCTTTTTGTTTTTCCTAAAGTATCTTTTCTAGTGGAGAGGAAAAAATCTCATATTCTGTTTTTACAGATATTATTTCATCTGTTCAATTTATGAACCACAAAGGGCAGATGTCAAAGGCTGCACCAGTGTAGAAGAAAAACACTGAACAGAAGTTTTGTTTCATTCTGATGTAGTTTTTTCTATTTACATATTGATCAGAGACCTACACTTGAGTGTATCTTTCTGATTTGGTCTTAAAATCTGTTTTCCTAAAAGGAAAAGAAAAGTCTTTGCTTTACCATTTAAAGTTATTTACTTGTCTCTAAATTGATGGTATAAAAAAGGGGAAAAATCAGTGCTGTTTTAAATGCAAATTATTAAATGACAGGTCTCTTGTGAAATGTCCAGGGCCAATTCATCTCACTTCATGTTAGACTCCGACATTGTAGACTTCTGCCTTTGTGCTAGTTATCCCAGTTGTCTGTTACAGTCATTGTAGGGAAGCAACATTTCTTGTCTGATCTATCTCCATTAGGATGATAGAAATCGGCACCAAGAAAAAAACCTATTTTCCTTCAATGTGTTCTCTGGTCTACTTTTCTTACTACTTTAGCTCCCTGATTATTACTTTTCCTAGATTATTTTTTTAAAGTTACAGTGATTCTCAATAGTAGTTCAGGAGATCCAGGCCATTTAAATCCGACACAAAGTAAGTGATTGCCATCACTAATATTCTCCACCAAGAGCCAGTGAAGAGCTACGTGGCTTAACACTAACCACACATCTGTGTGAAGGGTATTCTTCATATTAGATGGTGAAATAAATAATGTTTCAATGGGTGGAGGCATTTTATACTGGATTGTAGACGCCTATAGACTAAAGGGCAAAGTTTTACACCTAATTCAAGGAATTGTTACTAGGTGAGTTAAGTGCAAAGACACTGGACTCTTCATACAGGTAACCTTGTTTAGCAAAAAGATACTGTGAGAATGACCTCCAGAAAAAGTTGAAGGTGATAAGGTTTGGGGAGAAGGAATTGAATGTGACTACAATCACTAGAGGGAAATGAGATTATTCCTAGAAAGCTACCATGGTTTACCAGAGAAAAACTTTTTGCTGGATAGCATCTGAGAGATGCATCAGTTAAATGCACATGGACAGCCAGCTGTGTTTAAGTGAAGGGAAAGCAACAATGAACATTTGGGTTTTTTGAGAGCAGGCTGGGTATGACGTTACTTTTTATATACACATGGGTCTTTTATAAACATCTGTAACTGCCAGCTTTATTTTGTCTATTATAAAAACAAAACAAAAATCCCAATACATTCTAAATGTAAAATAACTAAGAAAACTATCTTGTTGTGAGGCAAGAGCATGCCTCATACTCAACTGAGTACTGAGGGCCTACCGAGTTTTTCCTAACATACTAACCTTGCTGCTTCCTTAACAAGCCTAATTTAAGCTCTAAATAGTGTTTTAGATATGTGAACTGGTGACAGTGCCTCAAAGGAAGAAGTCAGACCCCTTGGAGATTCCAAAACAATAAACAAAGGTGAGGAACTGCTTCAAAAGAATATTTCTTTTCATGTGTGCATGTAATTAGTGGTTATAGATATTCATTATTTTGTTCCATCAAAGCCTTGAAGTGTGCCAGCACAGCAGATTGCCAGATACTGGCAATTTGATCACCAAGGAAGACAGAAGTACAGCGTGTGAAGTGGAAAGGTTGGTGTGCTAGAGATCTTTACAGTAGGTCATGAAGAGGTGCGTTAGAAGATAAACATTAGTGGCTTTGAAACCACTATTAGATTTTAGGGGAGAGGAACTGAGAGGCAGAACTTGCGTTGCGTCTTTTTTCAGTAAATAGGATTCTTTTTTGTTATTTGAGAAACTCTGATTATGATATACATTGCATTCACAAGACTTGGACACATGAAGCTACCATAATTCCAGTGAAAATAAAAAGATCTCATTCCAGCACTACATATGGTAACTAATCTTTATTGTTTTCTGATCTGTTTGATTTTAAGTGAAGTCAAGCTTTCTTCCACTGAATTTTTGTGTTTTTATCAGTTGTCTATCCGATGAATGATGTAAACTGACAGGAGATACGAATTTTAGATATAATAATCATAGGCCTAAAATATTTGTTAAGGAATTAAAAATTTGTAGAGGGTAGATGTAAATATTGTTCACAATTGCAGAGAATGACTCAAATGCATGTACTTGTACAATACTTTAAGAAAGGAAAAGTTCAGTGAGGGTATAATATGATAAAGCACTGGAAAATAACAACGGTCTCTCTGCCCTTGGCTGCATGTTCCCTTTTCCACTCTTGTGTTGGCTCAAGCCGCTATGCAGCCACATGGCGTTCCCCTTCCTGGTGATTGGTGGTGGAGCTCTGCTAATGTGGAGGTTTTCTGAACTCTGAGTGAATAGAAAGGGGATAACTATTATTAATGCATGAATTTGGAACCTGTGTGTACAGTGTAACACTCCAAATCTTATTGCCAGAAAGAAACTCATTCTATTTATGTGGAGCTGGTTTTTTTTGTAAGTCCAATTTGATAGTCTAGTCAAAATAAAGCAAAGAGTTATAACAATACTAATACAATTCTACCATTTGATAATAGTAGTACCATTCACAGTCCAAATTAATATGGGAAAGTCTCTGTAATACAGCTACTTACATAGAAAAAAAATTCCCAGTCTATACTTATTTTCTTTGGTGCTATGCTCACTTTCCAGCATCCCTACAGGTTCTTAAGGTTGTTGGCCAGTCTTTCTCAAGCAGAGGAGAGAGGAAAGGAGACAGTGACTTGTCTGTGTCCCTGCTTCTATACTGGCAGGATTTTGATGCCTCTGGGGAAAAGGAAAGGGATTCCTTCCTCCTTGTGTTAGAGTCCACTTGTTTATCCATTTTCTTAATGTATACATGAGCATTCTCTTAATTTGTTATCAGTTATTTTCATATGATTTCAGTTTCTAAGTTTTCTCTTCTCTTTGTACATCTAAACTGGTTTAATAAGGTTGTATTCCTGTAGTGACTACTGACTGACCATTGCAATTTTTGCTTAGTTCAGGATCTCTGGTACCACTCTGAGTTTACACTCTTGCAAGCCATATTTTATTTTATGATCATAGAATCATAGAATCATAGAATGGTTCAGGTTGGAAGTGGGCAGGGACAATTCCCACTAGACAAGGTTGCTCAAAGCCCCATCCAGCCTGGCCTTGAACATCTCCAGGGATGAGGCATCCACAACTTCTCTGGGCAATGATGATAGATTTATGATGATAGATAGTTCAATATACAAAGACTAATTACTTTTTTCTCACTAAAAACTAAAGCTAACTTAAATCTGACTGCCAGGTAATAGTTTTTGTAGCTAAAACAAGTTAAGATCAACTTAAGCTGTAGGCTAGCCCAGGCAGGTCTGGGGCTCCTACACTGCCAGGTTAACACCAAGCCTGTGGACTTTTAGTCATTGTAAAGTACTATGTACTTTTACCATTGTAAAGTACTATGCTTACTGGACTAAGCAGCTCTGTCCTGCTCACAGCTTTTCCCCCCAGGTCTGTCCAGCTCAGGAAGCTCCTGATCATTCTGGGCTCTGCATAGCATACAGCACATGTCTTCAGATCCTCACCCCTGACAAAATGTTGTTCATGACCTCATGGGGACTGGAAGATTGGCTGCCACCCTGAGACATATCTCCTGAAGCACCTATAGCGCTTGTCTGAACCAGTGCTTAGAGAGCACCAACAGAAGCCATGTCAGGACTCCGATGAGTATGGTGGAGCTGCAGATGCCACGAGCAAGTGTCATGCCTACAATTTACTTTCTGCCTGAAACCTCTAGAGCTTTATTGCTGCCCGTGCAATTCTACCTATCAGGTGTTTTTGCAATTAGAGATAGCCATGCACTCCAACAGCAGTAGGTGTTATCAATCCTGTTGGAACACTCCTAAAATTCTTGGTTCATGGGGATAAACAGAGCTATGAATTCTGCTGTGGATATAAGAAACAAGAATTACTCTCTAATTCATGCTTTTTCTTTTCCAAGTTACTTTTTTTTTTGGTAGAGATTAAGTGTCTCAGGCCTCTTGGCCCAGGGGAAGTTCCTTGCTTCTTTCCACTTTCTTTGTAGATACAGCATATTGACACAGTCACAGCCAGCCATATCTTATGTCCACAGCAGTCACCTTCCTTTGATTCAACAGTTCATTTTTGGAAAGAACTCATGGCAGGGACTTCTGCTTAAGTTAGGAATAATCATCTACAGTGTATTCATAAAACACAGCAAAAACTTGAACACTTCTGTTTTTTCCTGTGGTATTTACCTAACATAGAAGGAACTATCTTTTTTAATGTGTTTTAAAATGATGCTTTGAGCCCACATCTGTAGTTATGTCTGTTAGGGACAGCAGCCCATATAAAAATGTAGTGATTTCAAGGGATTAGCATATGACTTCTGCAAATCAAAAAGTAAGCCTGTTTTCATTGGCTATTCAGTCTTATAACTGTTTGCATTTCAGTTTAGGGAAATTAAGAAAAAAACCAGAGGAAATCCTACTGAGTTTTGAAGACACACTAAGTCCACATAAAGCTCAGAACTTGTGAGAGTTTAGAACTTGCAACAGCCTCTGTATTTCATGTTGGGCAGTTAATTATTCATTTTATGAGGAAAATAAATGACTAATAGAGGAAGCATCACTTTGAGTGATGAGTGGAAAGTGATTATTTACTATGCAGTAATCTGACATACTTTATTCAGGTTGTAGGTGAAAGGCATTTTAATGTGAGAAAAATAATCTAATAATTGCCAGCAGTTACTCATATGACGGCTTCTCCCTTTACTGAAAGAGAAGCAAAGTGCAAGCTGTAATGAATGTTCTCAGTACTTTCAATCTGGATGGATCTGCAAAAAAAATCCTGTGAAAATCAGTACGATGCATGACTTGAAGACATGGCTCATGCCATTTAATGGAGTAATTTATATTTTGAGGAGGATGTTGAGAAGTAAAATTCAAGGGAAGTTTTGACTTTTTTGTCTGTAATGCCATCAGTATCCAGCTCTCATAGATTTCGAAGAGAATTTCAGATAGTCAGAAAGCAGAAAAGGATACTATTGTGGCATCCTGGGGACATCCAAGAACAGAGCTCCATTGTGTTAAGCAGTATAGAAATGGAGTAACTGACATCATCTGCCCTGACAGGGATGCCAGAAATTCCTCAGAGATGGCAATTCAGAGGGGGATAGCTAAAACTGTACAGGGCTCAACAGAGCACCAGATCAGACCTAAGAGTTACTCAAAGCTGTAGGGTATGTCCTCCTGACAAAGGAATGCACTATGCAGTACTACTGGCTCCAGCCCCTGAAGTGGTAGAGCTGCATCTATAGATAGGAGGATTAGCTATGCGAAAAATCTGAATCTTGATCTACAGCTCGGTAAATGTTTCAACCCATTGTTGGGGCAGGGTTCAGGGTCAAAAATGATAACAAGTTGTATGGTTTTAACAGCAGAGCATGAAGTAGAGATTTTGGTTTAATACTAAGATTAAATATTTAAAAGAAGATGCAGGAAAAACTACAATAAATCCCACTGAAATGCTTTTTCATATGAGAGCAAGAGAACAAAGTCAATCCATGACAATAGACTTCCCTGAGCTAATGAGAGAATTTCATTTTCTCAGAAGTTTATGAAGCCCAGTATACATGAATCACAATACTTTGATCTTGCCAAGTTCTGTCCCCTGTGATCTTCAGTTCTAGGATATAGTTAAGAGCCATTTCAGCTATCTTAAAGTAAGAAACATCTGCTGTAGCAGTGTGCCAGAGTTGTTGGGGATTGGCTCTCAAACTGAATTTTTATTAGGCACTACCTTAGCAAACATGCTATGCTCATCAGCATTATGTAAAAAGTGGATTGTGTCAGGTCTTTCTGTAATAGATAAATCTTTTATTTTGGGAAAAATTGAAAAAAAATTCTCCTAAGTGAAAATTCGTGCAAAAACAATGATACACTTTTTACAAATATTTCTAATAGTATGTAGCAAATAGCAAAAAGGTCTGCTGCCTGTTACTTATTCTATGACAAGCCTACTTGGTCTTTCATATCTCTATTAATCTTGCTTTGATTGATTAATCATTTCCTAGTACAATTTTTTTTAAACTGAAAAGTGATTCACTGATTTCTTTTCCCCAATACAGCCTATTTTTCTCCAAAATATTCAATTGGAAGATACAATTTCAATGAATATTCATGAAATCAAAATAATTAAAAAAAAAAAAGGCCAAAAAAAAGCCCTCAGAACATTGGGCTAAAAATGATGGAGATGGCATATTTATTTCTTACTAATACTTTCTCAGTAGTTCTTGAACTTGCTGTCTAGTTGCAACCAAATTTGTCAAAGGGGCAGAGGTATCAAAATTATACCAGGTTCCTGTAAGCTTTGTAAAAATGTAAAGCTGGGTAGATGAGAGATTTATTTTTCTTTCCTTTTTTAGGAAAGATTTCTGAAGGAGAGCCAAGGAAGGGTTTTACTGTGCTCTGATGTGCTCTGGCACATGAGACAAAAGAGATCACTGCAGCACAGCAGCGTTCATACAGCAACCAGCCTAACTGGATGTGTGTCACCAGTGACAGCATGCAGTGATTGAAAGCGTAAGAGGGAAACACAGTGAAGGAGTTGGGTGTCCTGCAGAATGGCTCATGTGCAGAGTTGGTTACTTGTAGTGGTGGGAACACTGATGTATACATCATAAATCATACAAGAATAAGGCTCTGTAGATCACTAATAGACCCAGCAGAGCAGAGTACAGTTTACAAATTCTTGTTTCCTACTTCAGTTCCTCATTTCTATATTTGTTAATGTAAGATAACTGGAAAAAGGAGGATTTACTTCTACTACTACTGCTACTACAAAAATAAGTGAGTAAAGAAGTAAAAACTGTAGAGTTCCCACAGAAGGCACTATAACAAATCTAATGGTACTTTATTTCTGAAGTGGTAATACTAGTTAACTGCAATATGATCTAAAGCTCTGCTATTACTGCAACAAGTAGATCCTACTCTTTGAATTGCCTGTATGCACTACACTGCCTATCATTAAAACTACAGGATCAATCCATATTGGAAGTAATGGTTAGTTACCATCTATAACTCTCAAATCCTTATGTTTAAAGCAGAAATCTTACATTTCAATGATATCAACTTTACTTTTTAAGTTAAGTCAAGGCCAGTAACTTGTAACAATGAGAGCAAGAGAAAAAAAAATCTAATAACCTTCTTGAGTCCAGGATAAGGATTGACCTTTAACTTTTATATTTTAACTGGCATTGGTTTTTGGCTGCATAGCACTGAACCAAAAATGTTATGATCTCAGTTGTTTTTAACTGAAGGGTCTTCTGCAGAAGTTGATTTGCTTCATTTTTATGAACAAACAATTTAATATCCTCTAAACTTTTTCTTCTAGAATTTCTCATGATGCATTTCATAGCGTAACGTCTTTTTCTCATTTTTCCTTCTGACTTGGAATTATTTTAAATAAATAGTTTATATGGAGATGTATCACTTAGTTCTGTGATTTTTTGGATGCATGCTTTTCATTAAAGGTTCTGCATGTTGTTACTATACTTTTTTTTCTCACATCATCATGTTTGTTTTCATGGGGTTTTAAAATCAACACGTTGCGAAAGACCAGATAGTTAATATCAAACCAACACCTTTTTATTTAGATAAATAAGATAAAAACATCCTTGAAGATCCTTACAAAAGACTGAATTTACAGCAGAGTCAGAAGTCAGTACTTCATTTTTATTTTTTTTTCAGGATAAGGTAGGAGAAATCTTACCCTTTAATTTAAAGGCGTTGTCTTAAAACGTTGCTAGCAACATTTTCAAAGGTCTTTTATTTGCAGAGCCCATTTTGAACAAAAACTGTCACAATAGGATTGCACAAAGAAAATGGAAAGTGTATCCCAGATTATTTTTTCTTTGTTAAAATGATGAGGTTTTGTCTTTGTACATTTTCAGTTGCCAGTTTATATGGGGTTTTGCTTATGATACGTTATGGTTTGTATTATTAGTTACAGTCAGTGTTTCTCAACTGTAGCTTTTTGGCGAACAGGCTTATAAATATCACAAGCAGTTCTCTCTCATCAAAGCATCTTCTAGTTCTCCAAACTCAAAGATAACATTTAGATTTAATTTCTATTATATAATGATCTATTGTATCCACCTGGATGATAATGAAGAAGCAATGGCATTCATAAATGTTGTATTCGAGATGGAACAATTTAACTATGTGGAGTCTCCTTCCGTGACATTTGCATAAAATGATGGCATTAAGCTCCCGGTGGTGCTCTTCCCATCATACAGAAGATCAAAGAGCTATTATGCTCTGAGCCTGTCTGCAGCTGTTAAATGCTTTCAAGGACTGTTTTCACTCTCTCCATTTTTCAAGAGTATTTGCCAAAGGGCGAGTATCAAGATTTTCCGCTGTACTTGAGCTGTAATTTCCCAAAAACAATGTTGTGTTCAGGCGACTGCCATGTTGTTTAATTTCTTAGAATTCAGCAGCTGAGTTATGTAACACTTAGAACATCATAGTCATGAAAAATGTGGTCTCTTGTTCCCAGGCACTGGAGCTCCCTGGGGAGCTGCCAACTGCCTCCTGTTGACTCACTAGGGGAGAAGTGGCTGCTACCACCTTCCTCAATGTGCTGCTTGTGGGGATAATGATCTGGGCGGCTGGAACAGGGAGGAAACAGGACACAAAGACGTGCATGTGTGTGTATGAATTTAAAGGAGAGGTACAAAGATGAGGAAGAGGCACAAGGATGAGACTTAAATTTAAATCTTCTTCAGTCTTATTGTTACGGTCCCAGAAACTGAACTCTCAGTGCAAGGGTTGCTGTGCATTAAAACACCGTGCTACAGTTACAGAGCTCTGCCAGAGTACGGTGAAGACTTTGGTGGCTTAAAGCAGGCCCTAGTGGGAATTGGTTCTACAAAATGCTCTTAGGGCATTACTTAGGTGCTCATCTTTGCTGATCCTCATACATTGTTTAGATTTGGAAATCACCGAATGGTTGAGGGTGGAAGGACCTCTGGAGTTCATCAAGTCTAACCCCCATGCTCAAGCAGGGTCAGCCAGAGCAGGTTGCCCAGGACCATGTCCAGTCCACTTTTGAGTATCTCCAAGGATGGAGACTCCATAACCTCTCTGGGACACTTGCTCCAGTGTTTGACCACCTGCAAAGTAAAAACGCTGTTTTCCTGTCTTCAGATGGAATTTCATGTATTTTAATCTGTGTCCATTGTCTCTTGCCCTGTCAGTGACCACCACTGAAAGAAGTCAGTGGCTCCCTCTTCTTCATTCCCGCCTAACTTCTGCACATGTGGATAAGGTCCCTCTCTTCCCCAGGCTGAATAGCCCCAGCAATCTCAGCCTCTCCTCATATGTCAGTTGCTCCAGTCCCTTAGTTATCTTCATGGCCCTGTGCCAGGCTCACTCCAGTAAGTCTATATCTTTCTTGTACTGGCCCAGAGCTGGACGCAGGACTTAATTTGTGTGTTTCATTAACACATTCTAATAGGGTTTTGCAACAGTATTTTATGACCCCAAATACCATAGTGGCTAAATACGCCGGGACTAATGGAATCAAAAAGAAGGAGGTGTTAGATACTAATATGTTCTAGCTAGTATTTATGTTGTAACAAACTATTTTTTTTTGTTTCTTAATATTTACAATACTGGAATTTATCTAAGGTGTCTCTCTCTCAGTTTTGCATAATTACATCTCATCATATGAAGAACAATTTCTTCTATTTTCCAGAAGATGAACACTTTATTTTTTGCCTCCACAAGAGAAGTATAAAAGAAGAAAACGCAAATATGCTTGTCAGATTTTTTGTAACAGTCACCAGAAATTAAACTAGCACTATCTACTTAAAGAAAGGAAGATAAATTGCTTTGTCATTACTTAGTTATAAAACAATGGCCCTCTTATTTACCATGGCTTTCTGCAGGTGTCTCAGCACTAGTTTCCAACTTTTTCAAAACATCTTAGTGTTTAAATATATTGTTGGGCTGTAGGAGGTATGCAAACAAAGTAACTTGTAATCCCTTATTTGAAGAATTTGCAACCTAAGGCTATGTCTACAATATCTTTTTATTTGTTTGCAAGAAAAGCTGTTACGGAGAGTATTTTCTTGTATTTTTATACTGACCAGAGCTCAAAACAAATATTTGTATGGCCATTCAGTGATTCAAATAGAACTACTCGTTGAGTAGAAAATAGCGTGATGTATAAGTTAGTGTTGGGTACTAAAACTCTAGGCAAAAAGTGGTCTTAATAAACCTAGTGTGGAGGAGAAAGGAGAGGTAAAAAAAATACACAAAGCTCCAGGTGATACCACTTACCATCTGCAGCAAGAGACTGAGGCTTACTACTTGAATCTTGTTAATTTGTTTCAACATCTTCCTTGGCCAATAGACAGCTGACTTCCTAAAATACCCTTAAACCACTTATATTATGCACATTTACAGTTGGTTTCATTAAGAATCTCAACATTGGAACAAAAGCCAATAATTTAGAAGATACTTCTCTAAAATCACTACTGTTAAGTCAATACCATCAGAACTGTGTTTTCATTTATAATACCCTAAAAAAAAATTTATACTCACTCCTTGACCTCAAAAGCATGAGCACTATGGAAAAAAAATGCATTTTCACACTGGAGAGCAAGTCTAGTAAGAAATGCCACCCTCTTTCTGCATCCTTAATTAAGAGAGTGAAATGAAGATAATTAAGTACCCAAATGCCAGAGGTGTACAGGCTTACCAAATAAAAGCCCTTGGTGATAAAAGATGACCTTTTTTTAACATGTGACTGTTTTGAAGATAGTAATGGGTTTCCTATCGTATTAATACTTCTTGGGCTTTAATTTCATCATAGAAGGCCTGCTGCTAGACTTTGTTTCATAGGAACAAGGGCTAGGTTCAAATTTGTGGGTCACTAATAAACAATCTCAAGTCCTATCTAGTCATCAGGGAACAAGGAAGGAGGTGGCCTAACACCCATTGAATGTCTTGCTCAGGATTACAAATCGGCTTAAAAGACAGCATTTTGTTTAAAGGAAATAGAACAACAGAACATAAATAGACTAACCCATACTGGTTTCCCCACAACATAATGATTTGCAATCCTCTGGTTTCCTGGGGAGACAATTGTTCATCTTACAGGCACCAGACACTAAGTTTGCAATTTTCACAATTTGCCACGCAAAGTCAGGCTGCTTAAATCCACAAATTACTATCTCCAGTAGAATCCATCACTTTGCAAATAGCCAGTTACACAAAAGGTTTACAGATGAATTATTAAAGAAGTTTTTCGCTTATAAATTGCAAAAGTATTTACTAGAAGAGAGTACCTTAAATGATACAAAATCTTGCTTGGTATTTTAGGATGTGTTTAATGCTGAAGCCTTTCATGGAATTACCAAGTAATCCCAGAGGGCTTGTCATGGACCACTCTTGAAACAGATTCCTATTATACAATGAGAAGTTTTGTCTGGGCTGATCTGCAAGTGATATACGGTACGGTTACATAATAGAGATAAATTAACTCTGCATATTCATGCCAACGCTTGCATTTTTAAGCTTATTTTTTAATACAACTCTCAGGCAAACAAAATTCTGCTGTCTTGCAGAAATGTAATAGAAAATCACCTGTTAAAGTTTTAGTCAAACATAGTGGCAGTTTCTCTTGGTTTGAGGCAAAACAGAACTAACTTTCTATTCAGTGATTTTACTTTCCAGCTAAGCCTCTTCTAACTAACTGAACTCTCTGAAATTAATTGTGTATTTTTCAATCAGTAGTCCACTTCCAGAGTGATAAGACCTAATGTTTATAGGTAATACCAAGGGATGCTATGCAGAGAGGCTCTTGCTTATACTTATTGCTATAACAACTAAGATCAGCTAACTTAGTTATATGCCTGGTTCGAGGGCTGGAAGTGGAAAAGCATAGAGGGGTCACACCTGTGGGGAGGAGCAGACAGGACAGGTGAACCAAGGTTGACTGACAGGGTATTCCATCCCATCTGCTTCATGCTCAGTATAAAAGCTGACAGATCAAATGGTCAGCCCTCTTTCTTCAATGGCTGGTGTCCAAGGAGAGCTCTGTCTGTTCATCTGCCTGTTATCCTGCTCTGTGCATTCCTGAAACCAGTTCCTGTCTGTTGGTGAGTCCAGTTGGGCACTTTCCCAGTGCCTGCAGGTGATGTGGTCGTCATTCTGAGAACTCAATATTGATTTTTATATATCTTTTTGATTATTTTCTTTTTGTAATTTTATTATTAATATTTAAAGTGGTTTAGTTTCTTTTAAACTCACCTTTCTCTCTCATTCTTCCATCCCTGAAGGGAGAGGCTGGGGAGAACATCTGTTGTTTCAGTAGCCAGTCCTGCCAAAACCATGACGCAGTGGCTGAGAGCATATGTTCATGTGTATTGCATGCTCTAGCTGATGCCTCTGTACTACAGAGTATCTTTTTTCCCCACGTTTCTGCTTATACCACAGAAATATTTTCTTAAATGTGACTACAGGAATACCAGCAGGTTGTACTAAATCCTTGCAGCACTGAGAGTCAAAAACAATCTGCTCAAGGGAAGGCTGCATATCCAGCCTTGATGTTGTCCAGATTTGTCAGAACTGTCATGAGCTCTTTTTTTAAACTTAGTTTTGATCCAAACAGATTGACAAAAGTCCTCACAAATACATAGTGTCAAAACCCAATAATTGGTGAAACTATTTTTGAAAACACTTCTCAAATTGCCCAGAATCTGGAACCACTGATGTGCCCATCTGGTTTAATGGCATGGCAGAGGAACTCCCCAAGGATCTCTCCTCAGAGGACACTCCTATGGGAACCACTCTGAACACCGGTACTGGAGCTGGGCATCGCACACTATGACAGCACAGGCACTGTAGACCTGAACTCACACTGGTAAATAAAATATGCGTGGGTTATCAGGGAACAGCATAGGCCAGCTGCTCCCTTGGAGTTGAGGGCTGGGAGCAACAGGGCCTCCTGCGGGGCAGCCAGGGAGCAGGTCAGACTCATAGATGGCAGCCAGGTCCAACCATCAGTCCACATCTATACCACAGTGATGAGGAAGTTCCAAAATCAAGCCTGGAAGCCAACCTCCAGGTCAAAATCAGGTCCAGCAATCACTTGGCAGACCCATGGAGATGAGGCAGGGCCAAGATAAAACCAGGGAGTCAACCTGCAGGTTGTTGTCTGGATTAACAAGGTCCACCACCAGCCATAACTGTGCCTGAAATAGAAGCCAGCTTTCCTCTAACTCAGGTCTGAGCTTAAATAGAACTTCTGGGCCTATAGCTGTGGGTGGAGGTTCCAGGTGAGGTTGGTCAGGGCCATTAGTGCCCTCAGGGTCCTCATAAGGGTGTTTTCTGGAGAGCAAGTACTATGAAAGGGTTCATATCCATCTTCTCCTGCAAAACAGTTTGCCCTCATCTGTGCTGCCAGCTGAGAACAGTACCTGAATCACAGAGTGCTAGTTAGCATGGGGTAAAGTATGCTGGGAGGTGTGCTGCATAGATGATTTCTACCTGGGCTAGAGCCCATGACTTGGTGCTGTTTAATGTGGTACAGATGTAGCCTAAAAGCCTCTGCTCTGTTACAGCTAATGCACAGATTCTTTGCTCACTGACAGCAACTTTGAACTGAATCATCTTGGAGTAGTAACAGCAAGCTAGTTTCAAGTTTTTCTCCTCTGATGACAGCTCTTTTACTTATAAGCATACTAGAATTGTTTGCCCTGATATACATTGTCTCAGACCTGCTACTTGTGATGGCGTCATGGATGATGCTGACATATGGAGTGCCAGAGAATGTAAATATCCCCATTATAATCTTCTTTGAGGAAGATCTCTGCACTGGTGTAGTTATTTTCATAGTGGGATCATCTTCAACAATGATACAGAGATCTTTAAAATTTCAAGTCATTGTGAGATCTCTTTTTCTGTCTAAAAGAGGATTGCTTCCTCTCTGCCTCGTATTAGATCTGGAGAAAAATTATGAAAGCCCCTATGTATTGAACCTGACCATAGTTCTCTGAACTTTACTATAAAGGAACCTAAACATTGTTTAAAAATAGTAGACAGTGAACAGGAGATGACATTGTTTACCTGTCTGTCATAGACTTCCCTTGTTGGCCACCATTCCACCAGTTTTTTTGATCCTTTTCTCTTAGAGACATTCTAACCTACCTCATGTGAAAAACTATGGTCCTCTGGTCCATTCAGAGCAACAGGAGCTTCAACAGGGATGGGCTATAACAGCAACTTTTCTGTACAGAAAGCATGTAGTTGAAAATACCAGAAGTGCAGTACTTCTGATTTCTGTTCTGTGTATAAATCTTCATACTAGATGAATCTATTTCATCATTGCCATTGAATGAACACAGAAACCTATCAGGCCATCTTGTAGGATGCTGTGCAGGATAGTTCAGTAGTTTGTTGGGATTGTGAAATTTCTTTAGAAAGTGCCTATTTTGCCTCTAACAGCTTTGGAAGAAAAGTTCATCTGCAAGAACTAAGTTCTGTCCACACTTAAGACACCTACACATCCAGATGTGCACTACTCTTCTAAATTCCAATTACAGTGACTGGTGATCTTGGCATACAGCCGGTGAAGCTTATACAGTGAAAGAGCTGTTAGTTCCTTCATGTTTCCTTTGTGGTGAGTAGGTCTCCACTGCAAGAAGAGCTCAGATCAGTAGAATCCTAACAGTCACATACATGTACACATAAATGTAGATGTCTTAACCTTTGCACTGAACCCTACCCTGCACATCTACCTCCAGCAAATGAGATCACCAAGCGTGATCCCTAGAACCAGAGGATACAGTGATGCCCGTGTTCTAGGTTCTGCACTGAAGATTTTCCTCCACTTGAGCTTTCCCTGGTGGGGGAGCCATATACCTTGCACAGATACAGTAGCTCCAAAGTCAGCAGTAGGGAAGCCCAGCCTAGCCCAGTTCATATACAAGTCATCCAATGACTTAGGGAAATGGGTCAACTCATGGCTTTCTCTTGTTGGAGTGCTGGCATCAGGAAGGTTTTTAGGGCAGCCTCAACATTCTGGCTTGTCTGAGCAGAATGGAGGCCAGACCTGCACCAGAAAGAGAAAGATGGCTTGCTGGGGAAAGAGACAGGCAGAATCAGGGGACAAGCATCACTTTCCCTAAAACCTCATAAGTTCAGGCCTACCCTACTGAGAAGTGAGTTTGTTTTCTAACCAGCCATGCTCTCACAGCTTGTTTTACTCTGTCATTATTGCTGCAGGCTGACATGTTTCCTTCTGGCTTGGTACCAGTTGAACTCATGGCAAGTCTCTATAGAGACATGCAGATTGAGGTAGTAGGGGCAGGTTGTTCTAGCCCTGCCCTGTCTGTCAGGGTGGGAGTCACAGTGTGCTCCAGGAGGAGCCGCTTGCATCAGCACTAATTGTGCACCATAAGGCACAGGAACCCGCAGTGCAGGCGGTCTTCGTACCCACCGACTGAGAACACCCTTTGGACTCTCTGGAAATAACCTACTTCCATAGAACAATAGTTGCCTTGTTGGTGTATAGCACTCCCTAAGACACAAGAATAATTTAAAATATCACCTGTCCTTCATGAATGTACAGTTGGGGTGATCAAATGCAAATGGATCAGTTCACCTGGACAGTGTAGTCAGTGTCTTTGCCCCATCATCATTCTCTGAGTGATTGTAGACAATTATGTTCATAGCATCCATTAACTTACCCCCAAACCACTCCAAAGATAAAGATGGGTTTTAAAAGAAGCAAGACTTCTGTTTTGAATCATTCCTATATGGGGTGTTTGTGCTAAGCTGTCTGCTTTCTTTTAAAGGATACACTTTTCACACCTACACTTTTAGAATACATCTGTTGCATAAAGCAGTTTGTAGGGACTTTGGCTGTTGAAAGCTTTAGCCTTTATTCCCAGCTCCATCTCAGCTAACTGCCTTTCAGGAGAAGAATTACTATCTTTATTTAGTTGTGTCATAAACCTTGAAGCCCAGTGTACCTGGGTGTAGTCTACCTGTGGGCACTGCCCAGAAAAATGATTATATTTGCCAAAGTCAGAGTAATGGAGTGAATTTGATATAAACTGGACATTCTCTTATTTTTTTTTTTTCTTTTTTCCTTCTTCTTTTTGTGTGTGGAGGTACTTCTGAAAGTTACTGTAAGATGCTAATGCTAGATGCATCTACTGGCAGCCAAGTACAACAAACAGGTACCTACAGATGTAGTTTACGTGAAGATTATGTGCCTGAGGACTCCTATAAAATCTACTAGATTGTTATCTGCATTGGCCATATGACAATACTTCCATAAAGTAGGTCCTAAATTACTACTGGCATTAAAAGTATATTTTTTTTAACTCAGCAGAACAAGTTTAGTTCTACCTGAAGTAGTCAGAAGTTACCCAATTTTAGGATTACAAAGACAATTTGCCTCAAGCTAGGCAAAGATAATGATAACTGTCTTATTTCTCTTTATTTCATAGTTAAACTATGAAAAATTAAACAGATTACCATTGTGAATGCTTGCTATATATTTCCCTTTTGTTCTGTCTTAATTAGAAACAAAAATCTTGGATATGTCCAATTTACTTTTGACATGAACTGAAGCAATTTCCTCCTAAAGCCCTAGTCTAGCCTTTTCATATTCCAGTAAGTTTTAATAGACTCCATCATTATCTGAGAAATTCAGTCTCTAGAGAGAACTTTTGGTCACTTGATGAATACAAAACTACTGTTTGATTCCCTGACACTACAAAGTCATTGGAACTCCTACAATCCACCTTAAGTCTTAGCTCTTCAGTGCCAGTTCTAGAAATGTTTTGTGGATTTTTTTTTTTTTTATTCTCAGGTAGATGACAGCTTTTGGCAATTTACAGGTAGAGCTGGTAGATGAAAACAAAACTGTTACAAATTCTGGTATATGTAGTGCTCTGCAGTTTCTTTCTCTGAAGAACTGCTACAAATATGTTTTTATCCCCTTCCCTTTAGATTACACAATAATGCAATATGTTTTGGAATCTCAGTAGTGCCTTTCTACCACTGTTGCTACCAAAAAATGTTATTCAAGAAAAACAAAATTTCCTCTCCCTTCTCTGTTACTCCACTGTGTCTGCATATCAGTCTTGTTTCTGGAGACATCTTAAGTCATGTGGATGTTGTTTTGTAGTTGTGGCTGCTCTTACTCTTTGATCTTGTCTTTCTGTGATTAATTTATCTTCTTAGTACATTGAATTACTAACTATGATAAAAAGAAGAGTAAGTAATTGTTCCTTTGGATTAGCATTGGAAAGTCCATAGAATTGTAGACTGAAACTAGATTATCAATAAAACTCTAGTATCCCAGTGTATTTCCTCATCATAACTCAAGCAATTCAAGTTTTACTGGTGTATCCATTGCCAAAATTTCAGAATTACAGATTAGAGGGGAAAGTAATCACAACTTTTTATTTAGATTTTTTGATTTATTCTGAAATTAAATCTAAAAAATAGGACTTTGACAATAAAAACTATAGAGATGTTTATTGATTTTTCCATATTAACTAATATCTAATTAAGGTAACGTGCAGTTAACTTAGAACTTCTCTGGAGCAAAAATAATATACCAATTCTCCTAAATCAGGATTAGTTCTTATAGGAAAATTCAGGTTGGATGGAGCCTCAAAGCAGGGTCAGACCGCATTGTTCAGGGCTTTATCCAGTCACGGTTGAAAATCTCTAATAATGACACTGCACAAACTTCCCTGTGAAACCTGTTCCAATGCTTCACTCTCCTCATGGTGAAAAGGTTTGTTCTTACACCCATTTGAAGCCTTTTTTTGTTTTAAGATTTGATAGAAAACTGACTTTAGCCTTCGGATAGATGGCAGCATTACTATCACACTGATATTTATTCATACTGAGGGACTTAAGGTATTACCTCAACCTAAGCAATCAAGCTGTGACAGATGTCATCAAGTTTTATTATAAAATGTGGGTTTCCAGTTCTAAACTGAATAACTTAGCAGAAACAGCAGTTTCCAAAAATCTGTAAGTAGCTATAAGCATACCCTACAGTTCTACTGAGCACATCTGCCATAACAAACCTGCCAAAAATTCAGGAAATCAATGGATCTGTCAAGAATGGAGAACTGCTTTTTGAATCCTTTATTTATAACCAAATTAAGCATTTGACTATAGCCTCCTCCCTGCTGGGATTATCTTCTGTCAGTAGAAAAAGACATGCAGCAGACCTTTAATAAGCATCTGTCTGATAAGAAAACTATATTATGATGGCTTAGTGATGTATTGACAGAGCAGCCCAATGAAAAATGCTTGAGCTGAAGGAATTCTCTGTTTTTTGAGATCTATCATAGAAAAAAATGAGGAATTTTCATCTGAGATACAGACTTGTTATGCTGTTCAGTCAAACATTTCTTTCCCACTTAACAATATGGATAGACACTGTCAAATACAGAATATTTTGCAGAACTATTGAATGCGACTTCCCTAAATCATAATGCAGCCAGGCTGAAATAAAAAAAAAGAAATAAATAAAAAAGGAAATTTGAAGGCTTACAAGTTTTCCCATATTCTGAAATACAAAATTTTGGGATCTGTACAACTAAAGGACAAACTGTTGTATTTGATCTCAGTACAAATGTTACTTGCAGCAAGGATCAGCCTTGCTAACCCCTACTTATTTTTGTAAATTCATTTAGCTTGAGAGAAACTGTGTGAACATCTATGAAAACATGCTCTTTTTTATTCTATCGAAGTAAGGATAAAAGGATGTGGTACAGAATTTACATTTAGAACATCCTTCAACTAGCCATAAAATAAGGTGAAATCTGCCTGTGTTCTAGTAATTGCAATTTTTTTTTTTTTTGTGGGAAAATACAGAAAGCATAAGAGATCTACCTGAAGGTGAGATCAGGACATAGTTAAATAACAAGTCTAAATGAATAACATACAAATAAAATAAAATGAAAGGGAAGTTATCCAGATATTTCATAAGTTTCTAACATGACTAGCAAGCCTGGAAAATGGCCAGAGACAGGATACACATCCATGGTCCCTGGTGGTTGCTTTTTTCCCTGTAAAAATTACTGTGTAAACACATTATTGATACCCTTGCAAAATCTTTTATGGATTGTCTTTCTGAGGATTGCATCCAAGGCAGAAAACCTCTGGCTGATGAAGCAGCACTATTTAGATCCAGAAAAGTTTATAAAACCAAGTATTTACTATTCATGCTTTATGTAAAAGTTAGTCAAAATCACATAAGGCTAAAATAAGATTAATAGGTTTGACTTGAAGACAGGGATTAGATAGAGTCCTATATTATGACAAAATCCTTTTTATTTGTAGCCTAGAAGACCTCACAAGAACCAGCACTAATAGAAACTGATGGGATGGAATTTGCGTGGGGAGAGCCAAAAGAAATAATGATATATAGACTTTGAGGTATTGAATGTTTTTGGGTTATTGCAACAAGATGTGGAGAACTTGAGGAAGAACAGCAGGAAAAACAAACAAGTTAGGTCTAAAGCCACACAATGTCAAAAGTTGTTTCTGACATCTAAAGAGCTGGAGTATTTTCTTGCCACTTCTGTCCTAGCCCAAAGAGGCAACTTAGAATTCAAATCAGTGAGTCAAACATTACACAGAATAATTTAATTTACATTCAACCTAACAGACAGTTCTGAATAGTGTATAAAATTAATCTGTTTTAGTTTCACGTGAAATGTTTCACCATTCACATATGAAACTTCCACGTTGAAAAAACCAAGATATTAAGAAGTAATTGTTTTCACATTGAAATATTGTGAGAGACTACCACATGTTACCCATGTCTCAGATGTGACTAATGAGAAGAAAATTGCCCACATTTGTCATAACAGGAGTTAAGCCTGATAAAATTAGAGCATACAAAGAAAACTTGAGTTTGCGGAACTTGTGGGTCAGATGGGTCAGATTGTGAAGGAAAGATGTGCAGGGAATGATGCCGACTGCCATGTGAGGGAACATGCAGTGGCTGTGATTTGATAATGGCTGATGGATGTGGTATTATGCCTTTTACCAGGCTGTGCAACAATGCTAAAAAATCCAGGAAGGTTTGTAGCGTGCAGTTTCCTTGAGTTGTATTCACCATCCATTGTAATGTAATTCTAGATTACTTTTCCAATCCAATGCAAATGTTCAGTAGTTTAATATAGTTTATATAATACAATATAAATTTTGATTTATATGTATATATGTACATTATTTTGTAATGAGACACTGGGTGCGTTCATCAACATTTTCATTTGTTTTCTATGGCAGGATATATGTGACTCTTCCAGAAGCCTGAAATCTGACCTACCTTTTAAGCATTTCATTATAAATCTGCCTTTTGTGTTTTTTTCAGACAGATGGATATTTCCTAAAAACTTATTAGAAAAAGTAACATTAGCTATCTTGTTGCCTGTGTAACTGGTCCAGCTTTGGGATGATAAGCTTTTGTGGATATACCCAAACTTGTATATATGTATGTATACTTATATACATACATGTAAACATATATATGTATATGTTTAATAGCTTGTCTATGTGGGTAATATGCAGTTAAACACCATAGACATGGCATGCATTAAATTACACAGGCTTTATATGCTAATAGGCTCCCCTAAGCATTCACAGTTTGAAAAACTTGAGAATTTATTTTACTGGGATTGCCAGCAAGAAAGGATACATATATTTTATCCCCAACCCTTTTAAGAATTATCAAAGAGATTAATCCACTGTTGTCCCCTAGTCCTCTGACAGGATGGTGATTTCAGACCCTTGTTCCAGCTGTCAGGACTAGAGGAAATGCTTTTCTTTTGGGGATTATAGGGTCCTCTTGAGGACTGGGTGTTGAGTTGGAAATAGCAATTCCCACAGGCTCATGCAGATCTATTGAACCATTTTGCATCTGAGAATATGTTGATGTCTCTTAGTCTTAAAAAAATAAAATAAAAAGTGAGTAGCTGAAACTTACTGAGTTACTCCTGAGTAACATGCTCTAAGCAATCCTGCTTCAGCAGGGGAGTTGGACTAGATGATCTATATGGTCCCTTCCAACTCTAAAGAAAAATTCAGTGAAATTCAGTGAACTTTTATAGCCCTTTAATCAGATATCTGTTACAAACACAGTAAATTTGAACCATGTCAGATTTGATTTTACATTAGGAAAAGCAATGCTCAAATAAATATTTCTCAGAGCTAAGACCACCCACCCCTAGCCCCCAAGAGAAGACAACTGCATGTTGCTTCCTTCAGTTTTAAGGATTTATGGCTAAGATTGTCTTCTGGAAACAAATTTTGAATGTGCTTCAAATTATGCAGGGGTGTATTGGTTCTGGCTTGGATGGAGTTAACTTTCCCCATAGCAGCCTTCATAGTGCTGTGCTTTGTATTTGTAACTAGAAAGGTGTTGATAACACACCACTGTTCTGGCTACTGCTGAGCAGTGCTTGCAAAGCATCAGGGCTGTCTCTCCAAACTGCCCCCCGCTCCAAAGGCCAATAGGCTGGGAGTGGGTACGAGGTTGGGAAGGGACATAGCCAGAACAGCTGACCCAAACTGAACAAAGGGATATTCCATACCATATGATGTCGTGCTCAGCAATAAAAGCTGCATTTGTCTTCTGGAGCAACAACTACATGTACTGAAGCCCTACTTCCCAGGAAGTGGCTGGACATCACCTGCTGATTGCAAGAAGAGAATAAAATCTTTATGTTTTCCTTTGCTTCCTAGCATGGCCTTTGCATTTTCTTTATTAATCCGCCTTCATCTTGACCTACAAGTTCTTTTTCATCTTATTTTCTCCCCTCCCTGTCCTGCTGAAGATGGGGAAAGATAGAGCAGCTTGGTGGGCACCTGGTGGCCAGCCAAGGTGAACTCACCACAAGTAAGTGCAGGCTGAAAAGACAGAAAATTACGTTCTCAATGTTGTATCTTATCACAATCAGGATACTAGAGTAAGTGAACTGAAAGAAGACACTCTCCCTTTCTTGGCCCCCCAAAACTCCTTAGTTTCTTCTGGGAATCACAGAAAGCAGAACCTTATATTTTTCAAGTTACCTAATAGTCAAAACTATTTCCTAGGACATAACTTCTTCTCCTCCCCACCCCAGGGCAGAATCCCAGGCCAAAACACGTTTTCTCTTTTAGCAGCTTGGTTAGATAGGATTAATGAACTTCTCCCTAGTCCTAGATTTTCTTGTGGGGTCGTTTTTATCCACACCTCAATCTTTACAGTTCTTTAGGGCTTCTACTTACCTGATGCATGTTTAAGTCCTTTAAATTCCTGCTAAGAGGAAATGTGTCTAAGCCATATCTCTACATGAACTTGGGGTTTTAAAGCTGTTATAAATGATTTCTCTTACCTGATTTTGCACTCTCTTTCAGCTAAGAAAGAACACTGCAGTCGTTCTTAAAGCATACCATAAGCCTTATAAAAAAAATTGACCCTTGTAGTCATTCTAGGACGATTTTCACCCTCCCTAGATATCTGAATAGTTCAGTAAGCATCCTTTAGAGGGAGGAGAGCCCTTATGTAAAACAAATCCACGATAAATCAACTATTCGGTTAGGATTACCATTTGCCATGTGCCTTTGAATTGTGTAAGCACCTAATTTCTCCTCTGTTCAAAGGCAACTAGACAATTAAAGGAAAAAAACCTTTCACTCAGCTTTTCAGCTTGCCATATTAATCCCTTGCCATCTCTTAATCCCATGATAGAGGCTCTAAAATTCATCCGCACAGTTCTATTTATCTTCTCATAAATACATGAATTTAGTATTCATCATATACCCAAGGTTGTTTGGAAAGAACTCCAAAAATGTTGCCAAAAAACCCCTCTGGCGTTCTCATCTTCTATGGCCTTAGGGCTGTCAAGTTCTTAATTTTCAGAGTTGCATAATTAGAATCCTTGCTAGTTCATGTAGGAGCTGTGACTCATCATGTCCATTGAAAAGTCTAACAGTGGACCAAACCTCCAAAATTCATCTTATGTGTCAGTCTACACAGTAAAGTGAAACATCATGGAGATATCCGGGGTACCACAGAGCAGTCTCATTCAGTCAGTGCTACAGGGCTGTGCATATCTCTAGGGAATTGCATCCAAGGAAATTACTTTGGCTGAGAAATGACGTGCCACGGCCAAGGCAGAATATCACATTAGTATGACTATGCCATTTCTTCTTGTGTGTTTTTAGAGTTAGCTGATATGTCTTCATATAGTTCTGTCTTGTGGTACTTAAACGCATCCTCTAATAAATGACTTCACAAATAATATCTTTGCTTTGTGTAACTATTTTTTGGGATGCTAATGTGTGTCATCTTCGGGTATCCACATTTTAGCAGTAGCATCTGCAAAGCCCTGAAGGCAAATGAGATTATGAATGTAAATATTAATACTTGTGATGATTCAGGTGTTAGATTTCTTAAAGCTTTCATGCAAGTGGTAGCCTGTGTCAAGCTACTTTGTACAGTATGGCACAGATGATGGATTGGCTAAAAATATCTCTGTATTATAAAATGTAGACATCTGTGGGGTTTGCATAAGTATACAGGGAACATGCTATAGTAAGGTTTTCATGAGGAGAAAAAACCTGCAACAGCTTTCTTGATATTCTTCTGATTTTCAGTTATTCCTTTGAAAATAGTGCCTTTAGTACTATTAGTAATAATAGTACCTTTGAAAAGTAGAACCCTGAATTCTCCCTGTCACTTTGAAAATATAGGATTAGATTTTAAAGGAATTTCACTGAAATTAATCCTCTAGGCAAGAATGACAGTGTCACTTTTAGAGCCTGTATTTAGGTGTTGCACAACAGCTGCATGTTGGTGGTATCTTAGAATCCACTAGCTATTTTGTAGTGAATTGCACTGCATAACAAAAAAAAAAGTATTTAATAATTAATACAGGTACAAATCCCATTAAAATAAATGAAACCTCAATACCTGATGTATGTATTATTTTACTGTAGTCATATATGTGTTTTGAGCAAAATCTAACACAAAAATATCTCACCTTTAATTTAATTTGGATATCATGGAGCTCTTGGCAACATGTACTGTATGTTCAGGAAACAAGAAAACAAGTACGGCTGACAGGATGAAAATGCTACAAAAGAAAACAGAATCTCTGACTTCATTGTAGTGTGTACTTAAAAAGATAAAACACTTTATTGGTTTTTATTTCTACCATGTCCTTTTTCCTCACCTCTGAATACTACTCCAGCTTTAAATCTTTACAGGTATCTGTAACAGGTAACTGAAGATACAGTTTTGTCATTAACAGTGCTCTTTGTGCACATCCTATTAACAAAGAAATGCTTTGATTCACACAGACGACAACAGGCTTTATTCTTCTTTTCCGTAAATCCAATAAATTCTAAGGCTGCAAGAAATCATAAATTAAATGCACATTTTAGTGTTTATATAAGGAAGCTGTTGTGTTTAGAGAATGAGATTAACCAGAGTGGTCACAGAAAACTTTGAATAACAAATCCCGTGTTCCCAGTAAAGGCCTAGATTTTTATGACATGAAAATAGTGTTCTGCCCAAAGCAGGGCTGTATTTCTCAGAAGATAAGGAATAATATTGCCCTTTTTTGGTAAAATATCAGATATCTATCGACTGTAAATTACCCTAGTGAGCTATTTAGTAGATTCTCCCTCTAGAAGTTTTGATTTTCCTCTGTACACAGTACTCAAAATTTATAAATGCAAAAAGAAAGAAGACGTCAATGTAGGGTTCTACTAAATGGATCTAATTAGTAAAGTAGACCTGTATTTATCTACAAAGACAACATTTAAAAAGACGAAGCTTCCCTGTAAAAGTAAGAATACCTTAAAAGGAAACTTATGGTTTATATTGCTAGGATTTCATTCTTAGGAATTAGATATGAAACAAGATTTAGAGGACCCCTACTTTACTGAAAGAAAGAGAAGTTATTGCAAAACTATTTATGTAACAGATATCAGGAGCACAGAAGAATCACTTTTGGAGGATATTAGATTAAAACCAATATCTAACATGCTGTCTTTGGAAGCAGAGGATATAGGAACTGGATCTGAAAGGTAGCAAAGCTTTACTTGTTTTGTAAACTCTTCCTTGCTGAATCAAGCTAATTCAATGCTTCCAAAGGCATGGATTTCACATCCTTAGGCTACTGAATCATCGCAGAGACCTCTCTGATCTCACCACAAGAAGTGATGGTGCAACACAAGCAGGTGACAACAGTGTTTGGTTTTGTATTTCCCATAATGGATTCTTACTTAGTGTGCCTTGAACCTGGCATACAAACGTGACTGCGTGTCACAGCACTAAGATGAACGTTCAGAGCAGATTTGTGGACATACATAAAGGCCTGCTCTTCCTCTTCTATCTTTTTTGAAGGATATATAACAAGTTTTTTAAATTGATTTGGAATGCCTTATGGTATGTAAGAAATCTTCTGATTACCACTCCTTCACTTCTTGGGGTAAGCAACTTCTCATTTTTTAGGTTATATCAACAATATCAACAAAACTGGATTAATTTCTCTTCTTTAGCAGATGTCCTTAATTGATTAGTTGTGGTTAGTTGTCAGCTGGGATATTCCATCCAGAAATTCTTTACAATACAGCCAAAATAATTTATGTACTTGTAGACTTGGTTTAAACGATTGTTCCTGGTTTTGAACATGTCTATTTCACCTGCTGACCATGTAGATATTTCATGTACAAAACCACAGATAGATTAATTTGAATTGTTGAAGTTAATTATAACTAAATTATTTGACTAATGAAATCAGTCTGTTGTCACTTTCAGAAATAATGATAAATAGTTAAATGGTAAATAGGCAATATAATATACAATTAATATATACTAATATACTACTAAGATACTAATTAAGTATCTCCTATTCAATAATCACCTGTACTAGTGTTATTAAGCCTAAAAGAAGGTTCTTTTCAATAGAAAGGGAATTAATTAGGAAAAAACATATTTCAGCGCTGGTTTAACCTCATCACAGACAAATAACGCTTGAAAAATGTGTAAAATTGCATAGTGCTAAGCCACAAGAGAAATCAAGCAAAGGTGATACTAATCTGAGTTTGGTTTTAGTTTTTCAAACAAATATGACATGCACACCCCAAAAGAAGTAATATTGGCTTGTTTCTAGCATATGTATTCTACATTTCTTAGCAATTAGATAAAATCTGCTACTTAGAGTATCTTAAAGGATCAACACTAGCTCCTGATTCCACAGTTAATTTGATTGCTTTTCTGGCAACCTGACATGGTCAAGTGCAAACAGATGCTCCACAGCGGTGGGATGCAATTCAAAACTGATTGGACACATCAGCATGAGGTTCTGCCCAACCTAATTAGCTGTGATGAGAAAAAAATCAGTATTTTGTTAAAGTCACATGTTATTCATCAGTATATCAAGATTTTGTCTTTGAAAGAATAAATGGATCATCATCACAAGCAAACAAGGTATAGGAAACAGCTTTATGAAAATCTGATCCATACAATTGCACTGCTTGAAATGAAAAATTCTGTGGGTCAGATATGCAGCCATAGCTAAATACTCTTTGTGTTAAGTGTACTTTTCTATGTTTAGCTTCTGAGCCCTCACTTAAGACAAAACTTGTCTGAAGCATAACATAAGGATGTTCCCAGCAACCATTACATCATAAATTGACCTGTAAAGAAGTTGCTGTAATTTCTTTCTATTTACTTCTGGTTTTTAATAATTAAGAAATAACTCAATTCTAAGTGCCTATGAAAGGGACTTTTTGATTGCATGAACATTATTATTTTCCTTTTTTGGTATATTTTAACTATAAGTAACTCAGATATTTTATGTTAATGGGACTGCTTGTATGCAGCCCTATTTCTGGGTAGAAATCTTGGGAAGTTCTGCCCCTTACTGTCTTAGATAATAGTACTCATATATAACAGAAATAATACTCTAGAAGGAAATAGTTCTCTTGTAGCAATTTCTGATTGTCACCAACCTCTTCAGACGTACTTGCTGTTCCCTCCTCTGGATGCTATAACACATCAAGTTTAGGTGGTCTTCTCTCAGACAAGCACCATCAGTCTGTTCAAGTCCTCAGATCCTGTCAAATGCTGATCCTTCTCCAGACTTCTGGAACTAGGCTAACAAAGTTATTAACAAAGTTATTAATTTCCATAGCATATGGCTGAGGAACACTAGTGACAGATAGTACTGACTGTTTAAATACTGTATAAATACAGAAAAAATATTGGCAACTTCTGATGGCAGTGCCTATAAACACAGGAGTAGAGATATGAGATCAACACTGGCAAATGAGTATATCAAATATTTTATTTTGTCATCAAGTATTACAGAGGCATCTCCTCAGATTAGTCACTAATTTCACTTTTTCCATAACTCAGTCACTTAGCCTTCCTGTCTTCCTAACAAAGCTTCCTGTTGTTAGTAGAAGTCAATGGTTTTGGAGTTTTGTTTTGTTCTATGGGGAAGACTTCCTAAGAAAAATAGAATGTCACATGAGGCACCTTCAGCCTTTTCTGAACCATATTTTTTTAGTATGAATGTTAAGAGCATTAAATCTCTCAGATATAGTAAAAGTCAAATCTTCTACCCACTAAAAGTATCAAAATTCTCAATAGCCTGTATTTCACTGGGTAATTTCCTATCCAGCAGTAGAATCTTACAGATTGAAGCAATATTTTGCCTTTTGTCAAGAGGCGTGCTGTGTGTGACTTGAAGTAATCCACTGAATTTCCTCAAACAGTATTTCAAATGCTGAGACTGGGAAAAAGAAACTTCAGTTTCAATTTGATTGGCTCTTCTGAAGAGCTACCTTCCCACAGTCATCAAAAAAGAGCAGTTACTTTTCCATACCTAGCTTCATAGATTGAGATGCATCCGGTAAATTACTTCCAGGTCTACTTTGGAAAAGGACTAAAAGAAAACTCAACATTACCTCATAATTTTAACTGCAGGATAGGAGTGGCTAAGGCATAAACACAGTCATGATGGGCATTGCTATTAAAAAACCCCAATCATCAGTAGATCAGCCATCTGAAGAGCTGTTTGTATTGACATATACTACCCCTTGATGACAGGAGCTAGTATTGATGATTGCTTGAAGTAATAAATCTCATATTTAGCCAAATCAGTTCTGTTTTCTGTATCGGAACTAACTAGTTTTGTTCACAAGAGAACTTACATTACTTGTTCTTGATGCTAGAAAGTCCATTCTTTAATCTGATCCACAGGTGTCTGGATTTCCCCCACACTTGATTTACAGCCTTCTAAATACTTGTAGCCTCTTCTTACATCAATGGAGTTGAAGGTTGTAAACCAGCTTTAATGTATTTTCCATTCATTGTCTATTTGCTTTTTCATTTTCTGAAAAGGGAGTGTTGCTGGTACAACTTATGTGGACCTACTGCAACAAATGTATGCATTTGACAAGGACATGATCAAAGGCATTCTACTATCAGATGTCACCACAGGGATATTGCAAGACATATCCATAAGTCTGGTTCACATAATTATCATTCTTTAAGGCATTTCAAAAGGACAAAATCTAACAATCATGTGATTTACTTTTGGTATTAGGTCCCGCTGCAGAGAAAGATAACTAGTTGTTAATTTTGTGTTTCCACCACTTTCTTGTTGCTCTGTTATTCTATACTGTGTTCTACCATTTCTACCCTTTCAGAAAGAAATATGGAGATAAAAATGATATTCAAAGACACGCAACATCAACTCTTTTCAAGATATTAGATATTCTAATGCTTGGTTCTTAAGCAATTACTATGATGAGACTCTGTGTTAATGAGGCTCATTTGACAGATTAATTAAAAAAATGTATTTCTTTGTTATATAATCCCCATTTCATCAGAGCTTGAATGCTGACAGAAATTTAACCCTATAAAGTACTATGAATAATGAATATGAAAAAGAATTACTGGTAAATATTAAATTTTGGTAAGGATAATAATTTGGTTGAAATCCATGTGCAAATTTCAGTTACCATGTCTTTTCTTGTATATTGTTATGAAATTGAAAACCTTCTTGCACATTTTTCCACACACCCTTAGAGCAAAAAGGGGAAACTCCCAGAAAAGAGTCACTGTTAGCTGCCACAGTGGCCAAGTTTAAGTACTTTTCTGCCAATACTTAGTTTTTCCTTAATGTTGCTTTTCGGCTGAAAACAATAGCTAGATTGTTTAAATATCACTTAATCAGCAGTTAGTCGATGTTTGTTTGTTTTTTATAGACTGTCATTTCACCTTTGGCTAAATTGAACACAATGAAAGTGTGATTTTGTAAAATTCAGGATTAAAATAGCCTAATTTAACCAAATTCTAAGGTTTTGAGACTGGTTGGATACTAGATCTTGGTATAATGAGCCAAGTTTCATTGTTCTAAGTTGTTCTAAACAAATCATAGCTTTAGTGTCTGCATTAAGAAGAGCATAGGAGTTTTAGATGTACTTCAGGTATACAGAAGACAAGAAGAGTTAAAAGTAGGGAGAATGCGCACCCACTGCTACAAGGTGGCAGGGAACCTGGTGGCAAAAGACATGGAAAAAGCTGATGCACACAATGCCTTCTTTGCCTCGATCTTCACTGGTTAGACTTGTCTGTATCTTTAGTGTTTAAAACCTATTCATGTAGTCCTAATAGATGTATTTTAACCACTTTTTCCAATATTCCTACAGGCACGCCAGAGTCAAAGGAAATCTTAGTAAATTTTTGCCATCTAAACACACCAAATTGCAGTTCGTTTTGTCTCCCAAGATAGAAATTATAGAGAAAGGGAGAAAATAAACAAAGTACTAGCTAGTATAAACAAGCAAATGAAGGCTGCTATCAGAACAACATTTTTCCTGTTTTAAACTTCCTCCCACACCAGTCATAATGCCAGAAGACATTTTTCAAAGAATTTTAAACACTGTTGAAAATAACTCAAAGATTAAGATGGTTTTGACATAAAGAATCAGAGCACACTCACTGCTACATGGGGGCAGAGAACCTGGTGGCGAAAGACATGGAATAAGGTGATGTACACAATGTCTTCTTTACCTCAGTCTTCAGTGGCTGGGGAAAGGGGATTCTCAAAAGAAAGAGATTTTTCTGACTGCCAACAGACCTGAAACCGCCATTGAAAACAAAAAGTCTTGAAAATGAGATTCACAAGTTTTCAGGAAACTACATTTCCAAGAAGGAACAGATGCAACTGAGACTAGCAGGCGGCTTGCTCACTTAGAAAAACTCTGATTAATCTTAAGCTTATAGTTGGAAATGTAACTGTGATGCTTGGGCTGATTTTTTTACAAAAGATCCAATAGTTATTTGAATCAGTTTTTCCAGGCAACAGAAAAGATTGCTGTAATATGTAACTTTTTCTAAGTCCAAACCTGGCAAGAACTCACCCACCACCCCATCCCCAAACATTGCTCCTCAGAACCTATGACATTCAGGCAAAGCTGTTTATGTAGCAGCCCAAACCATCCCACAGAAATACAGCTGAGTGTTTCACCTAACAGGAAACTTCTTTCTCATCAATGATTATACTGATGGGTCATCTCCAGTGTTTTTTGCTTTTTTACGTTTTGTCTGGTAGAGAGAATAGGGAAAATCCAGAAAAAAATTTGTTGACTTTTTCTATGAACTTGGCCTTTATACTGGGTTAATTTGATACAGAATTTATTCTAATCTATGTCATCATATCTCCATCATCAATGGAGACAAGCCAAAGGATTTCATAGTGATGCCTAATCTAGCCTTCTCCTCTTTGTTCCAGAGAAACACCAGCTAATGCAGAGTCATAGTCAATAAATGGAGGAACTTTCTTGATAGCCAATCCTGCCCCTACAGTTCTTTGTTCCATAGCTTGAGAGATTATTGTCTTGGCAGTTTATTGGTTTAGAGACATTTATGATTGTATTTCATCTGTGGGAACTAAGGGACTGACTCAGCAGCACTTTGACTCCAATGTTGTTTTGTGGCTGTCTGGCTCCTTAGTTGTACCTGGAGGTTTTCTAGCTTTCTTTTAGTGTAAATGGAGTACCAAAGCATGTCTAAGGTCTTTGATGATTCCTCCCTTTCCTTCCCTCTTTACTGCTTGTTTTGGAGAACTTACTGTCTTGCAGCTTTAGTCAGCTCTATGAGTCTTCAAGAAGTCAAATGACGAATCCTTATGTGTTTGATTTTTTTTTTTTTTTGGACTTGGTCTCCACATATGGTATGAGAAAATCCTGAATTTGCCAGAACTTTGAGGTAGAATTGTCTAGCCCTTTTCCTTACATGAGGGCATAACACCCCCCCCCAAAAAAACTAGTGTCTTAAGTTTGGTTTTACTATAACACAAAATATGAAACCTCCACAAGGTAGTTATTTATGAAGGAAAATCTCAAATCTCCTGGGAAAAGGAGACTGAAATTAAAAGTCTGAAAGAAATCAAAACCTGCCAGTTGTGCCCTTGCAAGAACACATCCTTTTCTTCAGCCTTGCTATCCATTCCAGCAACTTTCAGTAGCTTCCTGGGTTTCTGCAAACTCTACACAGTTTCTTCTGGGTTTTCGGCCTTCTTTTGCTTCTGAATCTTAACTTTGGAGCTATTTGTTCCTTCAGAAAGGCCCTTTGCTCCTTTCAGGAGCAAAAGTCCTGTTTATCTCAATGCCTCACGCTCCCATTCTACTATCTGTCCTTGGCTGCTTGCCCTGTGCTGCTGTACAAGGCCTTCTCTGCCCTTGGAAATGCTCAGCTACTCTCAGGGGAAGAATAAACTCCTCTTCCCTCTTCCTTTCTAGACGAGGTGGCACCAAAAGCATGGCAGTCAGGTCAGGGAGCCTCTTTCTCAGTTGCCCAGCCACAATCTTGTTACAGAACACACAATTTGCGTTTATGTGGTACAGGATTGCATCAGTTGTCACACACAGGCTGAAAGATCGTCATTGTTGGATCGGGTTTTGGTCACCCTGAAAACAAGAAGGGAGAGCACAGAAAGTAGATTCTAACCGATATTGCTAAAGAGGAATATAATCTGTTGCACAGACATAAAGGGACACAGTCAAAAAGTCCAAGGTGCAAAATGAACAAGAGAAATAGGGTTAATATTGACTCAGAGAAGAAACTTTGTTCCTGTGGCAGGACAGAGATCTATTATCTTGTTTTGATCATGTACTTCATGTTTGTTTTTTTTCACTTAAAAAGTCTACTGTAGTCAGACAATTAGTACAGGTACAGCAGAGAAAAAAGTGTTTACGCTGCTTCAATAAGGGAAGAATGGGTTATGGAATAGCTGGGTGAATTGCAAATACTTTTAGGGCCTTACTGAGTAATTCAAATGTGTCTAATAAAAGCAAGATGATAGTAATTTCTCAGCTAGTCCACTCAGTTTCAGTTCCAAACCAACCAAACTTGCTGAAATAAAAAAATGCAAATATTTTCTAAGCAAATAGAACCTAACAAGGATATAAATAACAATCAAGATGGACTTCTCCAAACATGTTACTTTTTTTAAAAAAAACAAATCACTCCTCTGTTTTGAGTAGGTGGTAAACTTTTTTGGAAGGGGGGAAAATTGGCAGATATTGTCTGTCTTGTCCGGTACTACTTAAAAGGCACTCTCATGAGCAAGCTGGGAAAATGACGACTGGATCAAACAGTTCCACAACTGATTTGAAACATATATCCAGAGTAACAGTCATATATGTTTCACTGTCAGACTAGCAGCTAAATAAAGTGGGTTTCTATGGGAATCTCTCATGCACTTACGAGTGTTCAACACTTCTGTTAGTGACTTGGATGAACGGCTGCATGCAGTTTTGAGGCAAAATTTAGAATTCAAGATCATCTTGACAACTCAAAGAAATGGTCTGATAAAAACATGCTGCAATTCAGTAAGATAAATAGAAAAATCTGTCTTTACAGAGAAATATTTGGCTGTACAAATATAGCTTGAGGGAGGATGCACAAATTCTTCAGAGCAGAATGTAAATCACATACTGCAAATGAGGCAAATCTCTCATATTATTACAAAAAGAACAAAAGCCATACATTAATAAACAAATCAAAGTATTTTCTGCAAAATGCATGAAGTAGGTCTGTGATATCTGGTGCTATATGACTGAAGTTTAAAAAATGATCCACAGTGAATTCTTGAAAGAAAACGGAATCTATAATCCAGAGAAAAGTATGTAAAAAATAAATAAAATAAAAGGCTTTTTAAAAACAAATGTAAACTACAATAGGAGTAGACACCAAGAAAAAGTATCCAATGACAAAAAAAAAGAGAGTGAGGTGCAGGAAAGTTCACCTCAGGTTGTTCATTTTCCATGGCTGCAAGATATTAAAGAAAGATTGGGCAAGTATTTGGCATAGCTGATTTTATCTTTGGCCAGGGAAGAAGACTTACATGAAGGTGAGGAATAATTAGAGAACTACACTGCTTTCTTTTCCCACACATTCCATCAATAAAAAGTTGGGTTGGAAAAAAACGTGTGTAAATATTGGCACTTTTCACTAATTGAATCCATTTTGTGCAATAATCTTGCAGGTCTTGCCTCCTTGAGAGCTTATTTTGAAAGACTCTGCAAATATTAATATGAAGATGAAAGGGGAAGCACTTCTATAAGTAGAGTATCACCTACTGTCTGGAAGGATTTATACCCACAATAGACTGTAATGTCTAATTACAAGTTTGTGATTATTAATACTTGATCTCAGCATTCTGATTTGACTACTTAAAGGATGTTTCTAGATCAACATGGAATAAATGGGAAGTCATTCTGAAAGGAATCTTTCTGAAGTCATCAGGCTTCAGCTACACTAGCAAATAGTAATGCTGAAAAAGCAGGCAATTTTATAATCACTTTAACTTCAAGGTAGTTTTCTGAATATCAAACTTCCTTGGCTGCTACAATCCCAGTTGTCTTTAACATAAATAAAGTGCAATTAATTAAATTAACTTAATAAGTAGATAACAGCTAGGTCAGCTGGAGCTGGTCAACTGAAAAATGCAACCATTTCTGATTTGATTCAAAATCTCATGTGCTGTAAGTCAGTTAAAGATGAACAAAAAAAAATTTAACAATGAAAAAGATATAATAATTTTATAGGAGGAAAATAATGAGCATATGAAAAAGGCTGAATTTTGGAAAACAGAGTTTTTAACATAACGGGGAATCTGTGATGTATTGTTATTGGTCATACCTTCAGGCCCTGTTCTGTTGTCTTCCATTTATGAGTTTTAGCCATTCTAATAAATCCCTTTGTAATAAAAAATGTTTTCTGTTGAACAGTGACTTATATTCCAGAGAGTTGTCCTTTTCATAATAGCACATTGAAGCCCTTCACAGCCTATTAATTTGTTATTGATATTTATTTTTGTAAATAATTTTACCAGAGTATATAATTAATTAAGACAATATGACATAAGCATCATTGTTTTATTGCTAATTATATCATACATGTCTCTAGTGAATATCTTTTGATCTCATCTTTCCCTAAAAACAAGATTCAGTTTTATTCCAAAAAGTCTTTTGTGTATTAATGATTAAACTTTAACTTCTCTAGGGTGCAGTAAGAACTGAAAAAGTATAAATTCTATAGAACAGCTTTTTGTAACATCAGGGAAGCAATAAAAGAACACTGCTTACAAAGCAATCTATATCTCATTCTTCTACTTAAAAGCACGCATGGGGATTGTTAAATAATAATGTATTATTAAGCATTCATCATACTGGATTCCCAGTGGAGACAATTACCCTTTGCTTTCCATCAGAAAGCAAATTATTCATTGTGGTGGTGAGTCTTATGCCTTAGTTATGTTCCCATGTCTGAGACAATTTTGGAATAATTCAGTTTGCAGAAGAAGTTAGGAAGAGTATGAGTGGCTTTGGCATGACACTATAGTCACCAATTGGGAAACAAAAGCTTCCTGACCTGCTTCGCTAACAGTAGTCAATATCACTAACACAAACAGATTTATAACATCTCATACCTTCTTTTCTGTTCTTTTCTATCTCTTCATCTTGTTTTTCGTACTAATATTTTTGATCAATCCCTATGTTCTCTTTCTAGGAAATAAAAATAGTCTGGGATTTTATTTGACAGTATTGTCAAAACCCAGGATATCCTGCAATCAAGATACCTTGGGAACCAAAGGTGAGGTACAAATTCTTCTGATCCACTCCCTGTTCCCTTAGTGCCTGGAGCTATGCATAGTCTCTTTTACTGTTACATGGATTTTGGGCTTGTGGCATGTGCGGTCACAGTCACAGAAGGGAAGAGGGGTAGGACAACAGAAACAACTGTCTGTTTCCTACATAAGAGGTGACCTGGCACACTTTGGCTGAATGTCCTTCAAAAACATCTGAGGAGCCATTCAGCTTTGCAGGGAAATATTCACTGAACCAGGGAAAAATTAAGATAAAAAATTAATTAATTGGAGCAGACTTTGGAGCCCAGTTCTTCTCCTTCCCAGGTGAATGCCCTCAGGATCTCACTCTTTCTTCCATTCTCTTGTCTTATGAATATTTAATTCTACTATGTAAAGTGGGACACCTTAAATGGATGATAATGAGAAACCTAATTCCTGAACATATAGTAACCACAATTTTCACCCAGGATGGTAGACACAATCTAAGCAAATGAGTTCTCTCGGAAATGGGTGTTCTGAAAGTGCAGAAGATGAAAATGTAAATTTGAATAGTTAAATCTACAGAGCAGTGAGGATGCAGCCTTGGATAGGGTACAGGAAAGTAAAGAAACAGAGATAGACACTCTGGGATGACAGTGGACGGAGCACAGAGCAACGTAGAGTAGTTTTCTCATGTGATGCTTGGCTACAAAAGACTTGAGAATTGCTTGTTTGGTGATCTTTCTGGGAGATAGTGATTGACATACAATAGAGAAAGGAGCAGACCTTTAATCCCTTGCATCCCAAGCAATACTGAAGTTTCTCCCACTGGATCTATTGGCGTGCAGTGAGACTGACTGTAGGATGCACAAGGGAGAAGACAAATGTCCTGTCTCTGAATTCTGACTAGGCTTAGGCACGAGACAGAAGTCTAGCTGAAGCTGAGGTACATCACTCCTGGTCATATCCAGAGGCTGAACTTCACGTTTCTTATTTGGCAAAACTAAGTGTGCCAGTGCCTTGAGAATTGGGCAATAAGTGAAAAGTGATTTAGAGGGTTTTGCCCTTGATGTTTACTTCCAACTTTTGCCATTTGCATCTTTTGAGGATATCATCCTGGGCCAACACTGTAACTGTGTTTTCCTTTGCTCCAGCTCATGAGATCCAACAGCTCTGTCTGTATGCCTGTAATACATTTTCAAGAGGAGCACCAAATGTGAACCGGTTTGAAACTCCCTGCTCATGAGGGTTTTCAATAAATGGCATTTAATTAAATCATTTGTAAGGCAAAATTACAATGAAAACAAGAAACCTATCTGGTTTGTTATATGATTATTTTGGTGTTATATTTATAGGGTAGAAAATTCAGAAACTTGAAAAATCTTTTAAAAAAAATTATTGTTATACCAAAAAGACACACACCACTTGCTTTGACACAGATGTTCTGATATGTGCGGATCATACCGAATATCATTAGTAACCATAATATTTTGCATGGCTTTGGTAAGTCAGATACCATTACTCCATAAAGAAGCTTTTTTTTTTTCCTCAAAAAAGCTTCTCTTATAAAGTGAAAGGAAAAAAATATAAAGACACAAAAGTTTCTTACTAACTTGGGGGCCATTTTGAAACAATTTTCACTTATAACAATTTAGAAATAGGAGTAATTTGCCCAAAAGTCTTTCCTTCTGGGCCTGTCTCTCATCACCTAGTTTGGGAAAAGTGCTAGTAAGGACTGGGAGCACATTTGATCCTTGTTTTGCATAAAAGAAAACGCAGTAGAGGCTTTGGAGCATCAGAGCATACAATTTCATGTTGCTTGGTGAAAGTCAGGCTGTGTCATGTTTAAATGTGGCCTAAGGGAATTTGGTTGTGTTCTGTACAGCTGAAACTATGTTTCTGAAATTTCTCACACCTCCGCAAGAAGGAAAACCACTGAATAGCCAAACCATTCATATAAACTCTGTTATGGTCAAGTTTAATTCCCATTGCTCTGTAATTTAGAGGTAGAACTTGAAGCTGGGTCTCCCACAGACTGAAGGAGTGGCCTTGACACTAGTTAATGAAACTTTTTATTTTGTGTATATGAAACAATCAGTCATGAAAGTGGAGCAGATCTAATTATGAGGTTTAATTTGTAGAAAATGCTGATAGATGACTAAATGTCGGAGCTGCTAGAATCCATACAGGTTCATAGCTATATGCTGAGCTGCTATAGTTCCTATGGGGCTGCTATAGGCCTGACCCATTCTAGTTGGATTAGTTGTCATCAGCTATCTCACCCCAGAACTGAGTAACTTCATAAAAATTTTGGCTTCAGTCAATCAGCATCTTTCAACAGAAGTTATTTCACAGGAAAATTCCTGTATTAATTTTAATTATGACAGATTAAGTCTGCTAAGATGTGATACTTGTTTGATCGACTAAGTGAAATAAGTCAGCATGTTTTGTACAGTTTCAAATTCTGCCCCTGATTATCTGTAGGATAATAAGCTACAGGATGTTTATGCAAGTTTGGGCAAAGTTACATGACAATCCGAGACAAGAAAGAAAGAGACAAGGAAGGAAGGAAGGAAAGAAGGAAGGAAAAGAAAGAAAGAAGGAAAGAAGGAAAAAAGAAGGAAAGAAGGAAGGAAGGAGGGAAAAGAAAGAAGGAAGGAAGGAAGGAAGAAAGGAAGGAAGGAAGGAAAGAGGGAAGGAAAACAATGAAAGAAATATGATGCAGAAGTTTGTATTACTGGCATCAGTTCTAGCTGAAGTATGGATTGGTAGGTAAAGCTGAAATCTCATTTCCTAAGAGGGGTGACTATGGAAGAATCTACATTCACTATGAATGTGTTTTGTTTTTTTCAAAGGAGAACGGGAACAGGCCCAAAGACTAATGATATTTTTGTGGATTCTCCCTACAGCAAATAGGACATTCCTAGAAAGAGTAATAGAAAAAGGTAAGCAGGAAGAGGTTATTTCAGATGGCAATTCAGAAACACTAAGATGTTCTCAATTGCCCGCTGGAGTAGCTCATTGCTTTTCATTAACTAGAGAAAGAATGTAGCGAGACTTGTCTGAAACTAACCTCTGCATACAGCCACTGAGCACTGCTATGCAGCGCAGTAATGCACACATTTGTATACAGTCTCTATGACTTCTGGAACCCATCATGCATTGAAAACGATCCAAATTTTTACAGGAAGAGAATGGGATTTACTTTATAATTGCTTTCTAGGCCAAACAGGTCAGGGGAAAAAAGTATTTTACAGAAATATTCAGACTCACCTTCAAAAAATACTGCCCTTCCAAAATACAATCAGAGTTGCTTACAGATTGCTAAAATTGCAAGTGCAGTCTCAGCCTGCTATAGGATCCCATGTGGGAACCATGCAGTTTTACTGCCTTTCTGTTGGAGCTTGGTAGTGGCAACTGACTAGGAGCTAGCGGGCTGATGTGGGAAGCTGGAGGGTGAATGTCTCCCTCTAGAAATACTCTTCCCCCTGGGGTTGGCTCATGGCTTCTGAAGTGAAGGAATAGATTCCTTGGTTTAATGTTTTCACCTATTGAGCCAGCAAAAGCAAATAGATTTATCAAAGAAGTGGTAATATGGTAGTACACCATACCGTAACATAGTATCTATTCTTTGTCACATTATGGGGATGAATGGGGTTGTCATTGATGAACTGCTATTATCTCCTCCTCTTAACTTAGCAAGAATACTGATTTGGAAGCCTGGCATGTCTAGGTAGCAGTGTCTGAGAAGATAAAATTGTATTCCTACAGAATACAACCCAGTAGACAAACCTCATCCAGTTGCTTAAGGCTGAAGCCCAGCAGCACATCCCTTCTACAAGTACAGTATCTAGGTAGTATCAGCCGTAAGTAGGGTTCTATGACTTGAGACTGGTCGACCTGTTACATCAATTGGACCATTGACACAGCTTCCGCTCATCTGCACTAGCCTCCAGTGCTGGGCTAAGCCTAGAATACAAGCTCTCCCAATTTCAACAGACTTGGCTCCAGTAGTGATCTTCTTTGGGACCTCTTGGGAACTATCCTTCTCAGGACTCAAAATAGCAGGAAGGTTTCATGTACTCTGAAGTCTTTCAAAATATTATGGAAATGTGACTGCAGGGATTTCAAAGAAATAATGGGAATAATGTTTTTTCTGTTGTGGACTCAAGTCTATTTTATTTAAGATGGTCTCATATTTGTGGAATTGTTCATTGGTCCATGCTCTCATCTGCTGTAAATCAGCTATATGCTTTTGGAATAAGTGGAATTGTGGCAAGTTACAGCAACAAAGAATCAGGACCTTCACTTGGTAAATACAGTTACAAAACTCATTTGTTAAAAACAAGGCACTTTAGAATTCTGAGAATTCCCCACCGGATTTGACAGAAATATAACCACTTAGCTTGTCTGCTATTAATCTGTTTCACAGTCCAGTTAAGAGAGTGTGCCAAAGGAATCCTCAAACATAAAGGCCATTTGGCTTTTCTCTCCCAGCTAAAGGTGTGTTCCTCCCTCCTGCTTCTTCTCAAATAGATGGGACATTCATCCCTGTCCCATCAAGTTTTTTCCCCATATTGTAAAATGTGTACCTATACTATTATATTTTAAAATTATCCAGTGTATCGACACACCATTTCAGGACTGTAGCATTTCAGGAAGTAGCAAAATCATGAGGCAGATCAATTAAAGGCTACAGAATTGTGTTGTGAACATACTGTATTGTCTTTCTTTCCAAAAACTGGATAGAAGGAATACAGTGATGGGCCAACCAACAGTAGGTGTGTGTGACTAACATGCTTTGCTAATCTTGGATTCTTCTCCAAATGAGTTTATAGATTCTCCCCCGGCCCCGGCCCCCTCTAGAAACACAATGGTAGGAAAGAGTTTGTCTTTGATGTGATTAAAATACTTGCAGAGGAAGTGGGAAGTCAAGGTTTATTTCTCTCTTCCACTTGAGGAAGGCCACTTCTCTCAGTTTGCGGGAGAAGCATCTTCCTCCACTCTCCGAGCATAAATTAATTGTTGGATGAATTTAGTCATGTGTCTGTGCTTAAAAAGATGGCATATATTTGCCAGGGAATTTAGGTGAATATTTCTGGTTTTCCACAAAGACTTCTCTTTCTAGGTGAATCATATACACTACAAAGACATAATCTTATCAACATTTGTAGTCGAAATTTTAACTCTTACGTTTCTGACTAACTACAGAGTAATTAGACAAGATTATTAACAAGATGCTTACCCTAATCAGATTAAAAGTCCTACTGTTATCTTCTTTACTCTAAGAAACCCATTAAAAAAATGAATTACCAGCATTATTATTCTCAGTTAAACACCTTTGACCCAAAATTTCCCTCACTTTTATCTTCAGTTTCAATTTAAGGCACTGGAAATTCTTTCTAACTCTTCTGATCAGGCTAACTGCTGTGAATTTCACATATAGGCTGATATGTTCTCCATAATTACCATTGACAACTCTTTGGTTGGTACCTAACACCACTGGAAACATAAGGAAATCTTTTGTCTTCTGGCCCAGCTAATCAGATACTGGAAAGTCTCTAAATACATTTAGATGACATTTTACTATATACTGGAAGTGAATATTTTATTATTTTGCATAGCTTTGGTAAATATTAGCTACATAACTGCTACTTCCCATTATGACCAGTCTTTCTCAAAAGGACATCTGATAGTTGTATTATGTATTGTTCTGGATATGACCTGACACACTCAAGCTGTCGGTTATCCATAAGATTATTTGCATAACAAGTCCAGTGGGCAATAAAATACTACATGATATTTCATTGACTTAGTTGCTCTATCAGAAGCAGATGATTTTCTCTCTAACACATTTTGGAAAGGAACATACTTCAGTGGTGTTTTAGAAGATTAGCCATATTCATTTGGAGCTAAGCTTATTACTAAGTCAATCTTTTAAATCCTGGCTTCTATGCATCTGATAACAACATAGACATAGCCCTTCAGTATAAACAGTGTTCCTCTTTAGACACACTGATGCACTGAAAGACATGTAGGTCTTTCAACCTCCCTTCACAATGTCTCACCCTATTAAAAGTGTATGCGTTGACCTTATCTAGAAATAATTTCTTTAATCTTCAAATTAAAACAGCAGAGTCATCCTATTTACCTTTCTTGACTTCAATAGTTAGGCAAAAAGCACTAGATTACATACAGAATCTATATGCAGCTTTTTGTAATGTATTATTCAAGAAGTCTGCCATTAACTACAGTATATATTGCAGTACCAGCTGCTGTTGCAACATAAATAGGGAACTGCCACTTCACTCTGTGGTCAGAAGCATGTTCTGGATTGGTTTATGTAATGAAGGATGGATCTGGCATTGAGCTTTGCTCAGGTGTCTTCTAGTAGGGCTGTTATAAGCTCAGAAATTCACTATGTGGTACACTCCTCAGCTGAAGTGCAAGGCCTTGATTTCTCCTGTGTATCACAGTCCTGCAGATCAAACTGTCTGGCTCATGGAAGTGACAGAGTAGCTGCGAATGTGAGAGAGATACATGCTACCAGACTGAGAATGGTGCCATAGCATGAATATTGTCAGACTAATAAGTAGCACAAATGAGAAGGCAGCAGAGTTCTAAACCCTTGACATCGGCATCATGTTTATATACTACATTTTACAAAATCAGCCAAATGCAAGTGGCTTGCGCTACACTGTTTTATACAACGACAGCATGCTCATCCTAAAGGATGACTCCTTGACCATTCCCACTTCCTAGCTCTTGGAACACCTTTTGTAATATGTTGAGGACTAAAATATCACTAAGGAAAAAATATTAGGACCACTTAGCTATCATGCCCTCCACAGTATTTTTAGGAACAGTTTGGATGATGGATACACAGTTTTGAATGACCCCACTTAAATCTAGTAGCACTTGTCTAAAATGAACATGTTGCGTGTTCTGAATCTTCAAGGAGGCACATATGTTCCTTTCCATGGAAAAGGAAGGATATAAATGGCTGAAAGTCTCTTTGCAGCTATTTACATGTTTGATCAGATGGTGAGCTGTGTTATGTGAGGGTAGGAGATCAGCATGGATGAAGATGAAATGACTTTTGCAGCAAGATGAAAATGGGAACAACAGCTTGGAGGTGAGAAAGAACAGAGACAGAGGAAGAATAACGAAGAAGAAACTCTTCTGTCTCAAACAGGACAAGGTCAAGCAGATCTATAGCAGAATTGCCGAGGGTAAAAAGTTCATAGAAGGGAGGTCTGTGGCAATGCATTTATGCATTCTGCTTCTCAGAAGTTTAGGAAGATAAAATAAAGTCTGTCCCATTGCAAGGAAGAAAGGACGAGGCAAGAGAACACTTACGGTTCTGACTCTGATGTGGAAAAGGACATTATGCATAGACTTTATATTTTTGTGACACCAAAACAACTGGAACTTCCACGAAACTAAGTAGGATCATCATTTGATAACAGCAAGATGCCTCTTTCCAAAGGCATATAACTTGACATTGTTCCAGCAGCATTTCCTATGATCAGGGCACGACAAATTCATGCCACAGGACTTTGTGAAAGAACAACAGTCTTATCCCACATTATCAAAGGGTGCTAGGGCTGGGATTTAGAGGACTCCATAGGTTCCAAATATTTGCCAGTCCAGTCAGACCAGAGCAGTTCTTCTCCCTACTCCTAACACACAGGAGACATTCTCACAGATCCACGAAATGGGTAACTCCACAGATGCCCGTGCCCATGTGGGCCTTGGCCTGCAGTCAGAATGGCAATGATGCTGGCAGAGGCTTCCTGACCTAAAGAAATGTCTCTTGTAACACGCAGGAAGAGACAAGGGAGTGTTTGGGAATGGTGCTTGGCAGGATAGGTCTACAGGACAGAAAAGATCCGTCAGATTTTTCTGTCCTCTCCCAATAGACAATTTTTCTTGACAGCTTTCACAGACATCCTACTCCCCACTTATTAAAACTCATAATTTTAATTCATTATTATAAAGGCAGAGGAGAAGCAACCCTTATTTTTATTAGCTGCTCTTTGGCCACAGGTGACTGTTGTAAGTGAAAATTTATTCCTTAGCTCCTTTGAAAGTCCAGGCAGAAGAATTGCCTCTATGTGTATGCCATGACGTTTTCTGAGCAATCTCCACAGATTGTAGCCTGAAGAGGGCCTCTGGGCACATAAATCTCAAAGGCTTTGAGAGACTCCAGATGGCCTCAGTAGGAAAGGGTGGCTTTTCTTGATGTATTCTCGTTGCACTTTGACTAATGTGTCCTGGCCAATAAGAAGGCCTGGCCTAGATGTAAATATTCTCTCTGTAGTTTTCTGTTAGTTTTCCAAGAGGGCAGTCAGTCCTTGAAGTTCTGTTAAGTATAGACTGGTTTTCAGGGCCAACATCGGTTGTACTTGCCAAAAAGAAAATATTTTCATATTTGACAATAAGAAAATATTTCTGCACTTTAAAACATTGTGTCTGTTCTCTTGACTTTAGAGAGCTTTTGACTCCTTCGCTTCCACCTCTCCTCCCTACTCCTGGTGGAGTGCAAGAGCCACTGACCCGTGCCTTGATCCAGGCAAGGAGGAGCTCTGCTCCAGCTGTGGAGCAGTTCATATGATCCTCAAGTTCATGTACTTAGGAGAACAAGGACAGTGCAGAGATATGTGAGTCTGGGCAGCGAGCACCAAGGGACAGAAAGCTAGCCAACCCCCACAAGCCTTCAGTACCATGGCAACCAAATAGTAAAAAATTCAGTAGAAAGTAGGTGGGATGCTATATTTTAGTCACTTACTTACAAACAAGAGTTGTTTTTTGATAAAAGAGAACAGGGAAGACCTGCGTGGGCTGAGCAGCCTTAAAAAATTGTGATGACAACAGAGGGAAAGCCTCCATAGGCAAACGAGGCAGAAAAGGGAAAGGAAAAACTGTGTCAGAACAAGGAAGCAGAGTTGCTTGGGTGGGGTGTGGAGGATTATGGGGTGTGTATGGTGTATATGTATGCAGGAGGGTCTGGGATGAGTGCTGGGTGCTATCGTACTCATAGTCGCCCCAAGGAGAGCATGAGGAGTGAGCAAGACCACAGAAGCCTGGAGGGAGCTTGCAGGTCTGCTGGACTGCAGGGAGGGAGCAGCAGTACCTGGTGGAGGTCAAACAGAGCAGCTGCAGCGTGGGCATGCTGGGGGAGCGACACATGTCGTTCTGCACATGGGGCAGAGTTCAAGACCTTATTTCAATTTTCTTTTTTTTTTTGTTTACTTTTAGTTGCTCACTTGAGAAAGTAACTAAATATATCACATGAAAACTATGTTATTTCATGATTACAAACACTGTCTTATGTTAGCCTTGGAAGCACTTTAATCTGAAGTAGGGTGGATATTTGCTTCTGAGCTATCTAGTTATCTGTCTTTAGGATCTTTTTACATTGCCTGGGATTAATAGCAAGGCTGATATAAAAATTTCACATTAACAGTTTTTAGCCAAGTTTTAAATTTGAAGATTATATTTTTGCATGTATTTATTTAAATTTATTTACTGCATTGACTCTTAAAACTAGTAGTTCATTTTTGTGACACTTGTGACATCTGTTTTTCCAGTCATAATACATTCTAAGTCTTTTTAAAAAGTTATGTTTCGGACAAACGTCTTCACATTAGGGATGGAGGTTTTTAGTGTGTGATTATTTTATTGCTGGACAGGTGTTCTGTGCCAGCCTTTGCTTGTCTTTCCTGTTTGATCGAAACCAAAATTATTTTGTTTTTTTAAGAAAACATATATGCAGGTGTGATAGGTGTCCTATTCTTACCAGCTCTTTAAACAAATTTCTAAAGCACTATTTTTTATCTCAGTATCAATGTTTGTTGGGCAGCAGGGATGATAACTAGAGTTCTTTCATAGGACCATTGTCACTGAAGATCATTCCCGGAGTGGTTTTGCAATGAAGTATATAAATTCAGTAAGCAACTTCCTAAAGTTACTATATTATCTTGACCATATGTCTGCAAAATGAGAAGTAATAAGCTTTTTCTGATTATGACAATTCCAGTAATACTAAGTGGGGTTTTCTTCAGCCATGTATGATGGAAATAAAATGTATGGGGTTTTTTTAAAAAATCTATAGTAATAAAAATATAGGATAGTAAAGTATGAAAGCGATAAAGGGAAACTGAAATTAAATATAACGCAAGTACCCTTGTTGGCACTTTTATTATATTACATTGATGGACTAACTTGCATTGATAGACTAACACTGCACTCAGTAATATTTGTGTTCATCACATTATAGCTGAGGTGTAATTCATAAAAGAAATTATCTTTCGGTAGAAATCAAATTATATTAGCACCTTACCAGAAGAGTCCCTTTTTCTCAGATATCTGGATTAGCGTCTTTAAAATCAGCTTGTTCAGCCTAAATGGAAGCATGGTCTTACTGTCCTTGGATCCTTTAATGAAATGCACTGGGGAACTGAATGTTGTCAGTCTGGACCAGGACCTGCTTTTAAGCTCTCCGTGTCAGCAAACGTGGAATGCTGTGAGGTCAGACAGCACACTTAAATCAGCTTTTATTTCTAACCAGACTAAATAATAAAAAAACAAAAGAAGTATTTATTTACCAAATATAAATACATGATGCTGTTTGCAAACATTTAGAAATAAAAAGAAGTAACGTATCTAGCTAGCATTTTAGCTTCAAGGTCCATTCCACCCTGCAGAGATCAGCTAGGAAGCTGACAGATGCTTCACAGCCTTCCTGTCTGAAGCCTGTTTTGTAAGCAACCCGACTTTGTCCAACTGCATTCATGGAAGTAGATCTTGGATTTGCTGTTCCTGCTTCACAAATATCATAATTCTCCTGCTGAGGTTTAACAGAATGAAAGTTGCCTCTACAAGACTCAGGATTTTGGGCAAAGTTTCAACTTTCCTGCCACCAGAAAAGTGTCTGCTTTATCTAACCTGGAAAAGCTAATGTCTCTTGGGTATGATCCAGGGCTAACCTTATTTTTCCATACAGCAATTGAAGGATTATTTTCAAGGTGAGCTGAGTGAGGAGCTAAGTCATTCACTGCAGGGCAAAAGCATTTCCTGCTTCCTAAGTCAATGAATGGTATCTCTGCACATTGACCCTGATATTTTCTAGAAACATATAACTGGACAACCACACATTATAAAGACATATACATTGTACTAATACTACAGCTTTTTTCTGACTTTTGATTGAAAGGCAGTTTCAACAGACATGGCTTCGGATGGTTGTGGATTTCAAATGTGCTTCTTCAAGCTATAGGGTTACACCAGAATGAACTACACAAGTTGACCAGTACCTTAATAAAGAAAGTTTCTACTAAGAAATAATTTGTTCCTCATTCTTAATTTCTGGTTCTCTATATGGAACTTTTAAAAGTTGTGGTTCAATTATCCTTCCAGGCTATGGGAGACACTTTCTGTAAAATTGTCAGTGAATTCTTGAAAGATGTGTAAATAAAATATGTGGATTATAGCCCTGGGTTTTCATAGCAAACAACATTAACCTAGTTTAGACTATGCCTCTGTGAAAAAGAAAGGACCATAACATATGAGCAGGTAAGATTTGTAAACATTTTGATTATGCAAAAAAAAGGTGACATAATTTGTTTAACTTGAAAGTGTCAGCTTTGGTTAGAACCCTCTCTGCCTTCACAAACAATTGATCTCCCCATCCATCACAGTGTGCCTGAATACTTGACTACAACCCTGGGTTTAGCAGCTTATGCATAAATGTGTTGCACAGAAATGAGAAGTGGCAACCTATGCAAAACTTGCATCTACTTTTCCATCTGCTTTTCTTCTAATTTGTACCTTTTCCCTTCCTTATAAGGTCCTAGCAGATTCTGCAGAACTTCAGGCAGAAAGTAGTTTGCATAGGCAAGTGCAAGCAGAATGACATTGGAGAGAAAGAGCTGCAATTCGGTTATCTCTCTTAGTTAAATGCTGAGAAAATCTGTGATCTGCGGGGATTACTCAGAATGTCTTAGGAGGCAGTAAAAACCTTACCCTGATAAAAGTCACTTTGAATATATCATCTAACCTTCCTGTGTGATAAATGTTTTTCTCTTGCGTCCCCATGCTAAATTCTGGCAAGCCTTTGTATTATCTAAAGCCACTAGCATTTCTGCAGCTTCAGGAGATGATCTACAGAATCCCAAGGAATCTGTGCTAATGCATCTCCGGAGTTTGGCTAGGTTTTGTGTTCCTTGCAGACTGCTCTGGGGATTGTATACACTTTGTGCCAGTGTGTTGATAGATGTTTTGTGATGCTATATAAATATTTTCTTACTTTTTCCATTATATTAAACATCACAGGTGGAGAATAGGTATTCCATGCCTCAGCTAGGATGATTGTGACAGACTTTATCAGAAAGGTCAAGTTAAAATGACTGCTTACATTTTAAAATTCACTTCCACTTAGGACAATAAAAAAATGCTGAGAATCCCACATCTACTTATTCTTTGTTTATACACTTTGCTGCTGTGCCACTTTCCCCAAATATTCCATTATGAAAGCGTATGGACGTATTTACAGAAATTAGTATCACACTACAGGACACAGCTTTGTTCTAGCTCATTTGCAGTAGGGTGCCTGGTGTAATAATTTTCAGGTTAAAAAAGGCACTAAGTTCTATTTCTGTAGGGCCACAAGAACGGGATTTTATAGAGAGCTATTCCCAAGGGCAGGCCTGTGGGAAAAGTTGTAAGAAACTGGCTCCCACCATTGTATTGTCCAGCAGACCAAAAAAAAGCAAACAAGTAAGTCTCTTCCTTTCTTTTTAAAGAAACATGTATCATTGTAATTTTGTTATTTAATCTCTATGTATTAAGAGTAATGTACATGAATAAAACCCATACAAATCTTATTGCAGGCAGTTGCAGCAGAGCCAAAAATGAGATTGCTTTCTCCAAAGAGAAATGATACAGCACTGTCTCAATTCATTGTGAAGAGGCCAACAACTTCGGCCCCTTTAAAAATGTTTTTGAGTGGCCTTCTAGTAGTTCTTTTAGTAGCAACCTTCTTTAAAAAAGCAGTTCTATGTCAAGATGCCCGCTTAATAACACATCGTTCAAAGCTAATGACATTTTGTATTGCAGTACAATTTTTCACATCAGGATTTTGAATCAGCTTACAAAGTACTTGCTAAAGCAGACTGAGAGATTGTATATTAAATAGGTGTGGATGGAAGAAAACGAACTTTGAAAGAGATCCTCCATCTCATGTCTTTCCCTAACTTCTGATTGTGATTATTAGGGCTAGGGATAAGAAATGTGTTTTTCTAAAGGTTTTAGATTATTTCAGGATACATATATAATGTCTTTCAGAATGCAGATTTCCTCATTTACTTCAAAATCATACAGAAGAAGAAAGACAAAAATAAAATATTACATTTTTTTCACAGATCACATTCTTTACATTTTTTTTCTTTATTCACTTTTTAAAAAAGTGAATACAGAAAAACAGTACCACTAGAGCCCTTGCAGCTATGAAACCTAGAAAGACTTAAATCTGCTTTTCGAGAAGGACTGCCTGGACTAGGAGAAATGCCAACTTATTAAAAAGGCATCAAAACCACAGTCTTTGCTGGGGAAAACAATGACAGAAAACATGGCTCAAAGAGAGGCAAGGCTGATGCCCTAGACTCAAATGCCAGTTCATTCCTGTGGAGCAGGCACAGACCTCGGCAGAGGTGGGGCTTGGGTCAGAGGGACATGATTTACCCAGCCTAGAGCTCTGGAGACTGAGCAGGAGTCAGATTTGTGTGCCTTTTACCACATAGTCTAAGGGCTCATGCAAACAGGAAAAATTCTGCCCAGCCTCAAATGCTGACAATCTAAGCATTTACAAGAAGGAGTAAGCTGAGATCAAAGGATTTTTAGAGGACTTCAGGGGCCTGGGTGCAGCATCACCTCTGCTTTATGCAAGAATTAAGATAAGAGATCTAATCCAGGAATATGATTTAGGGACCCAAGACATAAACAGTGCCAGTGTTCTCCTGAAAGGCAGTTGGCTTGAGAGCCTTTGGCTCACCCACAGAAGCCTTCTGAAGGTATTGAGCCAGGCTGTCGTATGGATGATGGTGGCTTTTTTCATCCACTTTTTGCCCAAATCCTCTTGGACAGTTTTTACTTCCTTACAAGGGACTAAAAACCGTAGCTAAATAAGACTAAACGGAGTTGGAAAACACACCTTTTTCATTATCCAAGTCTGCACAATAATTATTTATTAAAAACAGGGGGTTTTATTTAAAGGGAAAACTGTTTTCATGTTCTCTTTGGGCAGTCTCAGAAGACTACTCTTTATGAAAAGTTCCCTCAAGCAGAGTGAAACAGTGGACAACAGAAGTCTTTCTTCCAAGTTTGGTTTTTATATATAAATATAATGTTAAAAGTGGAAACATAAGCAGGAATTGTGACTGATGATGCAAATTGCGTTACACAATGCCAGTGTTTTGGCAAGGCGAGAGACAAGTTCACAAATCCTCTTTGGAATTTGGACATGTTATCTCCAGCTCAGAACAAGCAGACAGACATCAGGGAACACATGCTCAGAGTAACTTCACTCTCTGGTTTCTCCTCAGGTTCCATCTTCTTTAGTACATAATAAATATTTTAATTTTCTCCTAAATTCTTGTTTGGAACAAACTAGACAGTTCTCCCTCTGTGGCATAGCTCAGGAAGTGCTTTGCTGCAGTAATGATTTCTCAGCGTCACTCTGGACAAGATCTGAGTCTCTTTGCTCTGCACTGCCTTTAGCACTGCCTCAGCAGGTTTGGAGTCCTCACCTTTACTCCATACTTCAATTTATGTAATATCTACCATCAACATCCTACCAGCCTGTTGAGCTCTGTGGCATTCGCTGTGTTATTTTGGGTACTTTCAACAGAAAAATCACAAGAAAGTGATACCCCTTTCATGGTTCAGATGGGTACCACAGGAGATTCAGAGGACATTCAGAGGAGGGCTTTGGTCCAAGTGTTACTCACACAGCTTGTATGCTTCAAAGAGCATTGCCATCTGCAGTGAGAGCATGACCAACGCTGCACAACTTGGCCTGGGCTTCAGGGAATGCTCCCAGGGGACAATGTCACTGACAGCATAGACATAGTTACAGTCTAGTAAGGTAACGTGCTCTTAGTGAAAACTACTCCTTAAAAATTGGGTGCTGTTTCATGGGTAGCTTCAGAGTTTCAGCTGATATGGGTTGGGGCTACATGCACGCTGTAGCACAGCTCAAAATGTCAAAGTCACAGTTTTCAGAAACCAGTTGCTGCAATGGAGAACAACCCCTGTGCCTCAAACATAGATTTTTGAAGTCCAAACTTAGGACTGCTAATTTTTATGACTGCCTAACTTCTAATAAACACAAACTCTGTACTAAGTGTGGCTGGATAAATTGAGGCAAAAAAGAAAAGTCTCCAAAAAAGTGCATGTTTTTCTACAAATTTTATTAATCTCTTGCTCTCATACAAAGGAGAGAGACAGACAGAAAGAGGAGGGAAAGTTAGTTCTTTAGATTGAACTAAATAAAGGCATGAGAGAGACAATTTTTTTCAGTGAAGCATATCCTGTAGGCTAACGTGAATAATTGCGTTTAATACCCCCTTCCCCAGGCACTAATGAAATGGATTTGGGCCAGCCTGTTCTGTCTCTCTTTTTCTCTCATTTTCAGCACCAATGATGTGAAATTTAATCTTATAAAACTTCTATGGATGTCTATTTCTTAGATGTAACTCAATGTGTATGTGAATACCTCATGGGAGTTCTGAGTATTCTTAAGATTATGAGGGAATTATTTCCATCTGGCATCCTTAAAATAATAGCCGATATACTTAACAGGAAGTACATTTCACATTTCAAATGTAGACTAACTCAAGCAATTAGTGAAATGCTGCTAACTTCATAGGCTGAGTTCATATTAATTGGTACTTCTGTATATTTCAATGCAAGGTTCATTTAGTGAAAGTGGGTGTCATTTTTCATTAGTATGAAGTGGAGATTGTTTTTTAATCAGATAAGACCCTGTGAAAATTAAGAGCTTCAACACAATCCTTACACTCCTCCTGATGAAAATTGTCTGATCTAGCTTGTTAGCAAGTAATGCTTGAATAAAAAAAGTTACTTCTATTTCAGATCTAGTTATTTTTAGTTTGTCTGCACTCTAGTCTAAGTTTATACAGCGTCATTCACTCGAGAAGTTCTTGAAGGTTTTTTTGAGGGGGATGGGAATGGGAGGGTGGGAACAGTGTAGTAGTAATTCCTTAGTCATTTGTGGGCTTCCTTTCCTACTAAGATATTGATACATTCTATCTGTAGTTGTCAGTTTAACACATTATGGATTCATAGAAAAATTTTGTTCATTTAAAAAGGATCCTGTTATGAAAACTGGCAAAATCACCATTTTATAAATTAAAATACTTTTATTGTGTTGACATACCTAATCCTTGAGATAAGCAAGGGAAAAAAGAGTTAACAAGCTAAGTATATCTGAAGTGGCTACTGTTAGCTGTTCCTCACAGTATTCCAGAAATGTTCCATATGGAAGGAAGCAGATCTGATATGTTTTTTCAAGAGGGAACCGAAAAATATGAGGATGAAAATAGACAGAGAATCTTCTGTCATAATTAGAAGCATTTGGTCCCTCAGGTCTGAGAACTAAAGTTTGCCAAGAGAAAAAGAGTATGTTTCCTAGGGAGGGACAGTAGAGATGAAATAGAGATGACAGTAATGCTATCAGTCTAACATATGCAAAAAGATTGCCAGTTAGAATAATAAAAAATGTAAAATCAGTCTTTGACAGTAAGATTTTTGAAGAATAAATATGATTGTGGTTTTTAATTTGCCTTCATCATTATTTATTTTTTTTTATTTTATTTTGCAGTATTTCTCCACTGGAAGGATCGAGATTTAACATTTATGTACAGAGTAGACAAATAACTGAATAATTCCCTGTATGAATGGCCTCCCACAAATAATTGTAGTAATTTGCATTAATGCCATATTTTAATCCAATTTCAATTCCATTGCAAAAGAGTTTGGTTTTGATTTTGAACAGAAGGCTGTGTCATGGTCTCAGTTAATGGACCTGGCTATTCCTGGGTATCCACCATCAAGGATGGGGTAGAGGATGGTCACTGAAAGCCTGCCAGAAACTTCCCGAGACTCTTTCAGTATTGCTTGCAGAAGGAGCAACGCTGGGAGCCTGGGACACACAGTGATTGATGCTGCCTGGTGTGCCCACCAGCTAAGAGCTGTGCCAGCTCTCCTCCACCCACTCCTATGACCTGATTGCTATGGAAAGGTTTCCTTTTGTCCCAGCTTTCACTGAGATCATGAGAGCCTGAACATCAGCTGAATGAATATTTCTCGCTTTCTGTTTGAAGTCTGCTAACTATTAAGCTGTCCTGAAATGTACTTTAGATCCTTTAAGCTTAGTGAAGGCAAGAGATAGGGCAGGATTACAGAAAGGCCTTGATTTTCTCTTGATACTTGGGTGTTACCTCATTAAGTAGATTGCCAATTTGTACGTTCCTTGGTCTACAACCTATCTCATTGATAAATGTACTGGCATTTCAGAGTTTGCCCTACTTCAGTGCTTGCTGTGACTTCTAGCAATAGGTGATCTGTACATATTTTGTATGTCAAATACATGCCAAAATATTCTTCTTGCCTGAAAAGTTTCAAACTTTAAGTGACAGATGACTTACATGCTTACAAATACATTGAGATGCAAGTACCGGGAGTTAAGGTACACAAATCAAAATCTCAAAACCTCTGTTTTGTGTCAGGGTGTGCTTTTCAGAACCTATGTAGAGGAATGCTGTATATGGTCTTCAGTAGGTATTTTTGATGCTCAGTAAATAAGTGAGGTTTTAAGTATCTAAAAGATGGGTCTTATGATCAGTTAGGATGTGGCAAGTTTAATCACCTTTTAACCCAGATGTTGTAATTTCCTATGTCTGTATCTATACATAAACTGTATCTATAAATGTGCTTCTAGTTCACTTCAGTACCAAATAAAATAGGTTACTTAAATCTTTTGTGAAATAAGATTACACCTGAAAATTTTGCTGAAATTTTGATATGAATAACAAGTTAATGTTTGTCGTGGTTTTAGCCAAAATCACCAAAACCGGACTGACAGATGGCCCTCTCCCCAC